>LNAC01000286.1:2059531-2086869 GCA_002007465.1 Ailurus styani | reverse complement strand
CCCACCCCCGCCCCAGGCACCCGCAAAGCCTGTGCAGGTAGAAGGGAGGGAAAGTGGCTGGACCGACGGCGGAGCCAAGCGGAAGGAGGGTCTAGGAAGGTTCCCATAGTCCTTTGGGCTTCATTGCCCCTCCTCCCCCACTGCTTCTCAACACTTTACTTGGGGGAAGGGGCCCACTCAGGCTCCGGGGCACCCTGAGCTGGGGAGCCCATTGGGTGGCATGGGGGAACCATTGGGGATATTTGAGGGATGTGGTCCTCAGGCCTGGAGCCTCTCCCTTAGGGAGAAGGATGCTTTAAAATTTTCAGAGGCTGACCCACTAGTCCTAGGGTACACCTCTGTCCCTAATGGGAATAATGCAAACTTTGGGGACATGCCCCCCAACTTAAGGAGAGTGATTTGCCACACTCCTTGTTATCAAGGACTGCCTATGGGGGTGGGCTGATTCCTGCCCTTTGGGTTGGAATCTCAGTGGAGTTTGGGGTAGGGTGGGGTGATGTTCAGGCCTTCCTTAGGGGTCTATGCTTCCATCCTCAGGTACCAAAGCAACCCAAAGACAGCAGAGAATATTCCATCCTCCTACAGCCAGGGGTCTCCACACACTCCTAAGCATGGTCTCCCCTGGCCACTCAATATAGACACATTTGCCACAGCTCCCCTGCCATCCAGTGGCCCAAGCTCCCCCCACCACTGCCTGGGCAGACAGCACCAACCCCCCCCCCCGAAAAAGGGATCTAGGCAGGGCATAGGAGAGAAAAGGAGGGTCCTGGGACCCTCTACAGAGAGGACCCCTACCTTTTGCTGGGATTGAAGGGGTCTGCCCACCCCTCTTGGCTGGGGAAGCAAGGGTTAATGTACCAGCATGGCTCAAAGGTGCCAACATTCCCCCACATGCTGGGCAAGGCTGTGCCCATTTTCCCTAAAACTGGAAATGCAGAGGGAGATTGATGGGTTTAGGATGATAGTGGTTGGGATGAGTGGTTATTGCTGTGACCCAAGCTGCCTTGAGTGCATGGGGGTGTCTATTCATTACTGAGAACTCACTAGAGCATTTTTCACTGACCCAGGGTCCTGTGCCGTCAGAGAAAATATTGGTCCTACCACAAGGACCCCACTTACCACAAACAAATCCACTGGCCCACAACACACATTCAGGCACACAAACCACGAGGTCACTGACACGTACACACAACACACACCAACACCACACATCTCCACTGGCTGTGAGCTGCCTCCTCTAAGAAGCCCACCTGATTTGAGGTCCCAGGAAGAACACCATCCCCCTTGAAGTGCTGCAGCCTTGGACAGAAGAAGGGGGTGGGGAGTCCTTAGGCTCACAGAGGTTGCAAAATGAGTTCAGAGTCTCTGCCCTTAAACCAGTTTTGTTTGGCTCACAGTGATTTTCTTTAAAAAGTTGGGTT
Source organism: Ailurus styani (assembly GCA_002007465.1). NCBI lineage: Eukaryota > Metazoa > Chordata > Mammalia > Carnivora > Ailuridae > Ailurus > Ailurus styani. The sequence continues at coordinate 2,085,448 of LNAC01000286.1, read as the reverse complement.
TTTTTTTAACTTGATGCCAATAAGTTAAAAATTGGGAGATTTCACATAAAAATTGGAAGATAGTGGCAACAGTTGGCTGAGCTGACAATGGGGGAAGCATGTCTCCCACTTACCACAGTCCCCAAACCTGGCCACTCTTTGACATGGCTTAGCCCCTGCTGACGTGTGAGTTGATGACACTCAGCTCAAATCCCAGTGCTCACCAATGCCCATACCTGCCCTATCTGTGAGGCCGAAGCCCCGGAGCCCCCACCCCAATACCTTAAGGTCATGGTTCTGAGCACCTGCCTTCTCACTGTAGCTCTTACTCCACACACTGAATCTCCAGAGCTGCTTTGGGATGGTTGGGGTTGTGGGGTGGAGAGGGTGGGGTCTCTGGAAAGATGGGGTAGGCCTCTTCAACCAACCCTGGTACTCTGGAATGACCCCTCTGCCCCACACTGTCCCACTCCCCCGCGACACCATCCCACACAGAGGTGGAAACGGAGAAGGAAGGAAAGTCTGGCTTGGAGACAACTCCCTTCCTTCTAGATAGAGCGAGGGGGGGCCAAGCAGAAAGGACAGTAAATAGATCACTACACAGAATAAAACGCTCTAAAACTTCTATCAAACAAGACCTCAATTATTCGGCATTGGCGGGTGTTTTATGTTTTTGTAAATTAAATATTCTGATTAATCCACTAAATGCAGATAATACTGGGATCAACCTCATAGGCTATTATGAGGATTAAATTAGTTAATTTTGTAAAGTGCTTAGATCACTGCCTGGCACGTAATAAGCACTATGTGCCAGTGACCGTTTAATAAAATAAAAAATTAATAATTGGAAGACACCACTATATGCAGAGTGTGACTATAAAGTACAAAAACACCATTTTCCAAATACAGCAAAGAGAGCTGCCTCTTTTCAAAGCTGACCCTGGGGAGGCTGTGCACTTTCCCCCAGCAGGGAATCATTTCTTGAAACATTCTGACCTCCTCTTTGGGAAACCCTTTGGAGAAAGAGCCTGACAACACTGCAGACTCACAACTTCCCTACCCAGCCTGGGACCTAGAGACAAGGAACTCAAGTCCAAACAATGCATGGCTCTGCCTAGCTGCATGTGAACTTGACCCAACACATGTGGCTTCAGATGGCCTTCGCTATTTCCAGAAATCGGAACCACCCTCAAAAGATAATCATGTTATCAAGATCCTGTCCTGTTGGCTCCGAGCTTTATGGCTTACAAGATGCTCTCCTGCTACCAAAGAGGCATGCAAGAGGATGTCCCTCAAAGGACAAATATTTGAATCATGAACGTACTTTAAAGGACACACCCTCTCCCACGGGTATCAGTTTTGGTGTGTGTGTGTGTGTGTGTGTGTGTGTGTGTGTGTGTGTGTGTGTGTGTGAAAATTCAGCCACCTTTGGAATGCTTAACAGGATTCCCTACCTCCAACAGCTTTGGAAACAGAAATATGTATTTAATGCTAAAATGAGGCTGAAGCTAGTGCCATCATCTTTGATAAGTCACAAGGCACTTTGGGATCTTAGAGTACCTCAGGGTTCTGGTCACTGAGTGGGAGCCGTGCTCAGGTAGTGGAACCCTTTGGAAGGGAATGCCGGATAACCGAGTGCTTGGTCTCATCTAAGCCCAGATAGCATGGGCCCTGCCCCCACCCCACGGCTGCTGACTTTTGGAGCTGCTGGTGGACAGACTCCCCTTCACTTCACCTCCCGCCACTCACTGGGGAGGATGGGAAGAGGGCCAGAGACGAGGGGGGAGCCAAAGGGGCAGTGGCGGAATGCAGAAGGCGGGAGTAGGGCTACTGTTCATCCCACCCCCTAACCTTTGTGCTTTGTGCTTTCTGTCCTTTCTTTTCAAAGGGTCTAGCCTGACCCCCTCCTCTACCCTCTGCCAGAGCAGGATACAGCACCACCCAAGACAGACTGGAGGGCAACAGAAGGTTGACCTTGGGGACGTTCAGAAGTGAGCAGCTGGGATGAGGTGGGCGGCGGGGGGGGGGCACAAGTACTAGGGCACGAATCTGGCTTTCATTCCTAGATGAGGAAGGTGCTCTTGGCCTAGACATCCTCCAAAAAGAACAGATTTTGAAGAAAAGAATGTAGTAAGTGTGGGCATAGCTCATGTGAGTGAGCTATACATAGTGCCAGCCAGCCATAAGGACATTTCAGCCGAACAGCACTGCCCACCCTCCTATGACATCCCCAAGCTGGGGCAAGGACCCTGAGGCCTCTACTCCAACCAGAGATAGCTGGGGAGTTGAAGGGAGTTAAGTTGGGAAGAAAGAGTCAGAGGGAGAAGGCAGTAGAGAGAGGAGCTAAGATGAGAGTAGGTACATAGGAAACTACCAAGCACTGCACAAATATTTTTCTGACTCCCTGACACACACAAATGCACCCTCACACACCCCCACACACATAGGACCGCAATGCTGCAAATTCAGTGGTGCCATTCACACTGGGGTCAATGTAAATGGTACCCCCTGAAATTGTGCAGTGCATAGCCTGAGCATCTATCCATGGCAGACCTGCCACATGCACAAATGCTCATATATAAGCACACTCACACCACAAGCGTACATGCATGCACACAAGCAGATACACAGATACAGTCTCACTGCAATAAATATTTTGCAAACCTTCAGGTCTCATCCCTTCCTTCCCTTTCTATATAGGCACTACCTTTCCTGGCACCCTCTTCATCACTACTCCATTGCCCAGGGAAACAGAGGTGCTGGCTAACAAGGGCAGGAATGAGGAAAGGGAACCTTGGAGGTGCCTGCAGTGACAGGTTGGGGGCTGAGAAATGATCAGAAAGGACATAGTGATCTGGCATCCTGACCCCCCCCAACTCCATATCCCCAGCCGATCTGCCTACCCCATGCTCTGTCTTCACTATGGCCCCTGGGGGCCAACTGGCTCAGCTGAGCACCTACAGGAAGGAGTCACTGTCTAAGAGGGGCACTGGTGGGGCTGCTGCTGTCTGGGATTTGTTCTGAGCTCACAGGGACTACTTCATCCTTAATAACCTAGCTTCTCTGCCACTGCTTCTAGAATGGGTCCCCTCACCCCTAGGCTCCAGTTTCCTCTGAGGGGCAGATGCCAGGCCCCTGGTCATCCATCCTCAGCTCCTAAGGAGCTGGGCCAGACCACCAAACCCAGCAGGGGGTGATGGCATATATGCCTCGGGCAAAGGGCAGCCCAGAGTGGACTGAGCACCAGGCCTCCCGGGTCAGATGAGGGAGGCAGGAGCTCTGTCCTCTGTGACGGTGGCATGCGGTGGGCCCATGGGGTCACAGGACTGCCCCGTCTGCCATCACTGACTATGGAGGCTCTCCCTACCAAACCCCAAACCTGGCTGAGTGGCCCGCGTCTCATACACAGGGGCACATGTCTGGCCCCATGCAGATAGACACACCCCAGGAAGGTCTCCGTCTTCTGCCAACCCCCTCAGGGGCAAACCAGGCCCCGCTATGCCAGGAAGTCACAGATTAAACAGATTCACCTCCACGCCAGACTGACACTCCCAGCACGCCTTGTCTCCCTGACACCTCGCCTTCCACCGGGCTCTGGACCCGCTGGTGGCTCCAGCCCAGTGTCTCTGTCCTGTCCCTGAAGCTGCACCGACAGCCCCACCTCCCCCTGCACCATTTGGCTGGCACCAAGCAAAGGGAGACGTGGGGGGGGGCATTACAGTACCTTGGGCCAACGTTATAGGGGGCTGTATTGCATGATGGGGTGGGACGGGTGTGTGAGTGTGTGATTATTGCGTCCTGGGAAGGAACCATGGTCTCTGCCTGCTCCCCACCCCCCCCACCTGCCCCCTCCAGGAGGGGGGGGAGCCCAGCCTAGGTCTTGTGGGTGAAGCGGGCCCACACCTGCTGCAGCTGGGACCGCGAGATGCGGAGCACCGAGGGCACGAGTCTGTGGTTGCCGGCGGCGAGGGGCGCGTGGCGCCGGTGGGGCGCCCGCACGGGGCTGCTCTCCGCCGAGCGGCTGCGCTGAATGAGGGAACCGGAGGAGCCGCCGCCGCCAGGGTGAGGGTAATGCTCGGTCTCCAGCGTGGAGGAGGAGAACACGGAGGACGCCAGTCGTCGCAGAGGGCTGTACCGCGGGAGGGAGTGCCCCGAGAGTCTGTCCTCCTCCAACTGAAAGAGACCAAGAGAGTGGAGGGAAAAGAGGCGTCAGGCACAGACTCGACAGCTCCGTCTCGGGGGCCACCCACCGCTCACAGCCCCTGCGGCGCTGGCGTCCCGGGCAGGGGGCAGGGTCGGGCAGGTGGAGGGGGTGCGCGCTGCCCCGTTGTGCCTCAGCACCTAGACTCTGGCCGCCAGATCCCTTCCCGGTCCTCCTCCTCTCTGGCGTTCCTCACACCGTGGTCTCCTTGCAGAGACCTTGGTCACTCGCCTCCCCTGGGCAGCTGTCCTACCTAGCTCAGAGCTCCCTCTGCGCTGAGGCATCCTCCCCCGCGGGAAGACCCTTCTGCAACTGCTACCTGCCATCCGTCTCCCCGGCTGTTCTCCTGACTCCTTAGGAGTTCGGGAGAACATTCCCTGCACGCCTTCTGCCCCATCGGGGCAAGGACTCCATGACAGAATGTAGCAGAAGGGTAGGACTCTGGAGTCCAGCTACTCATGTTTGCATCCCAGCTCCACTGCTTACTACCTGCGTGACCTCAAGCAAGTCACTTCTCATGCCTCAGCTTCCTCACCTGTAAAATGGGGCCACAATGTTTCCCAGCTCATAGGGTTGTTGTAAGGGTTGGATGTTGTGATAGGCACAGCACTTAGGACTGCCCTGGAGTAAATGTGAGCTGTCTGATTACCCTTTAAGGCACTCTTGAGAGTGAGGAGAGGAATGGGGGGAGGGGAGCAGACTGAAACCATTTCTCCAAAGTGGCTTTTTCCCTGTCCTCTCCCAGCCCAGCCACAAGGCAGCCGCTGGGAGGGCCTTGGCCACATCGCAGACATCAGGAAGAATCCTGTCTGTGCCCTCCTGCCCTCGTACCCTCAGAGGGAAAAGGGAAAGTGGCCCTGTGTGTTCCAGGCCTGTGTTGATGGAAATGGTGGCTTGGGTGTCACCAGACCTTTCCCACCCTGACCCCTAGCTCTTCCTGTTACAGAAGCCAGTTTAAACAGCTTTGGGGGGGGGCGCTAAGGATGACTTGGGCCAGCTGCCAGAGAGCTGAAGAGGAGGGGGCCCAGGACACTCAGTGTCCCCTTGTGGATGTCAAATGGGGGCAGATGGACCCCACGTGGGACCTCCATCAGGGAGGGAAGGAGAGAAGATTCTGATAGGACTGTCTTTGCCCTCACCCTTCTTTTGCTTCCCCTTCTTTTTGGCCAAGCCTAGGATCCTTCCAAGCTGGTCCCAGCTGCACTGAGGATTAGGGGTCTGAGCCCCTCTGTCCAAGAGAAAGACGTACCAGCGGCCACCCACAGCTCCTCCCATGGCGCATTGCGTGGCTTGAGTTTAACACCCCAGCCAGAGTTTGGTCAGCTTCAGGGGGGACTCAATCCCGGCATGCTCCTGCCCCTTCCCTTGCCCCCCATTCCCAGCCGAAGTACCACCTTTGTGAGACCACCCAGCTTCCCAGGTAGGCTCCCTATTCTAGCAAAGAAGCGTTCTCTGTTATTTACCTTAGGGCCCTTGCGATAAACCTCCACGTCCACACCTTGGCAGCCCCACCCCACCTCTCTAGACCACGAGTTCCAAAAGGGCAGGACTGCAAAGCCTTGCTTGTCTGTGTCCCCCCACCCCCAGCACACCGCCTGGCACGTGGCAGAGAAATGCTCTTGTGGCTGCCAGGCGAATGTCCACCTGCTCAGAGAACGCTGACCTGCGGTGTTATCAGCCAGAGACAGCCGGCAAAGGATGGCAAACATCCCTCCCCCAAATCACACCCTCTGTCCGCTGCCTTCACCTCTGCTGTAGCTCTCCAGCCCCCTTCTAATCTGCACCTTCTGTTCCCTGGGGAAGGAGAGGTGCGTGTAAAGAAAAAGTTTAAAGTATCATGGCATTCACACCAAAGAACAAGAGATGCTCTAAAATTGTGCCTGGTTCCACATCATCTTGGTCCCGGGGGAGACAACAGCAGGGTGAGGGCTCTTATCTTTAAGGACCACTGTTATGAGGAAGTTCACACATCTGAGGCTGAGTGGAGCCAGCGAGATCTAGGAGGGGATTCCCTGCAGAAAGTTTGCAGGGTGGGGAGGCCGCAAACGGTGATTCCAAGGTGCGGCCAGGTTTGGGAGCCCCCACACAGGCTGAGATCTGAGATCAGGACTCCCTCCAGACCGAAGAAAGAAGGAACAAATGCGCCAGTCCCTTTCCCGGTCTTCCTCTGCCCTTGACAAGGAAGGTCTCTGCTTCGCCCATACTGTGCTGTACTGAAAGTTCAGCCCATGTGCTCACACTCACACTCACACACACATTCACACGAGTGTGCGCGCACGCACACACACGCGCGCGTGGAGGCCGCTGTGCACACTGCTGTGCCCAGTGCACACCTGCTGACGAGGACCCCCTCCCCACCCCGCACTCAGGCTCTCTCTGGCCTGTGTTTGCTCGTCTCCTAAACACGCAGGCCTCAGACAGTGCTCACTGGCGACCCTGGGCTAAAGGCTTAGCTCCTCCCGGCCTCGGGTTCCTTACCTTTTAAAGGGGGGCTTGCCTTATTCACGTTACCGTTGTAAGGAAGACACACATGACATAGGTGCTGAGAGAGTCCAGCTCTGGTGGCTGTCACTGAATTACTGCTCTGATGGCTCTCAGCCCTCCAGCTTTGCCATCCCCAGCCTCTGGGGTTGTCTGCGCTCCTGCAGACCCGGCGCATACTGCGTAGACACGCTGCTGTATGCGCACACCCACAGCCACATGGCCTCCTGAGCTACACGGACATGGAAGCACATGAGATCACAGCTGAAGAAGGCTAACCAGCTTCACTGCTGTGCGCTGTGGGGAAACTGAGGCCTGAAAACACCGAACACGCCCTCCAGACATATACAACTCACCGCGGGCCCACAGCACAAGCAGGCCTTGATCCCATCACTGAGACTGTACAAGAGGCCCATGCCACTTCCCCAACTCTCTCTCCTTACCTCCTTGGCTGCGGTTCCCCTCCGTAAGGACGGTTCCCGGCACCCAGGAGGAATCTGAAGGTGAGGAAAACCTCCCAGACAGCTCATCTCCCTCTCTGAGACCCAGTTGGCCTGCAGTCACTAGGAGGGGATCAGCAGAGGGCCAGCGTCCAGAGCCTCGGCCTCCTGACTTTGATTCTGGGCTGTCTCTCTACCCTACACCTCCCTGGTCAGTCTCCCCTCCTCGACTCTGCACTCCCTGTGGGCGCGCAGCCTCTGACGCCTCTGGCACCCAGCACAGGCGAGGTGCTCAGCAAGTGTGGAAGGACTATCCGTACCGAACAGATGAATGAGTGCCGGAGAAAATGAGAGGGGAGCCCAACAGATCTTGCTCTCCCTCCAGTGTTGGCCCTGGTGGGAACAAGGTCCCCAACCCCGACATGCTGGCCCACACCCTGCCTTGGCTGAGCCTCCAACTCAGGTTGGCTAGGACCTCTCTGGGTGGGGGCCCAGAGTTCCCACTTCCTGAGCCCCCAGTTTCCCAGAGTCCACGGCACGACGAGGATGCACACCCCTGAGGATCTCAGCTCGGAGGCCCTCTTTTCTAGACAAGGGGGTGGGCCCTGAACACAGCCCTGCCTGGGGCTGCCCTTCTCCCAGACACCCACGTGCTCCCAGGCCAGGCCTCCCAATCCCTGCATGCAGCAGATTGATTTGATCTTGGCCCTGACCCCTGGCACTTTCCAGAGCCACTTGGCGCAAGCCCCTGACGTGGGGTGACTGAGTGGAACACGGCACAACCCTCCAGCATCACCTCCTTGGCTCTCCCCGGCCCCTCTGAGGGGCCAAGCTCCCTTCCAAACCACTCAGTGATGGCACCACTGTCCACCCAGAACTCTGGGCACCGGCCGAGAATCCCCTGCTCACAGCCCTTCAGTTCTCTCCCCGACACCCCTTGGTTGCATTCACCCTGCCCTACGTCCAGAGCCCCTGCCCTGGTCTAAGCCACCACGGCGCTCTCCTGCCGGCGCCTGCCATGGGACCTTCCTGCTTGTCGTTCTGGGACCCATCCATTTCCACCCAGCAGCCCGAGGGATCATTCAAGAGCACCGAAGGGATCATGGCACACCCCTGTTTAAAAGCCTTGGGTGGCCCACTGAGCCTTCAGAATCAAACCCCAGCCCTTTAGCTTCGCCCCCAGGCCCTCTGGGGCCGGTGCTGGGGGACCTGCCTCGAAGCCTCACCTGCTCCGCAACATGCCATCAGGGCAGCAATTTCTGACTGCTGCCCCCGGGCCTTTTCACGCACGGTCCCCTCGGCCCCAGAGGCCTTTCTCCTGCTTTGTCACCTGGCTGACTTGGCTCATCATGCAAGACTCAACTCAGAACGTGAAGGGCACTTCCTCTGGGAAGCCCTGACTGTCCCCCGAGCACGGTTTTGGACCTCTAAACCTGTCTACCTCCATCACAGCCTGCAACTGGTGGGTGCTAGTCAGCAGCCCCCATGGAGCCCACGGGGAGCACTCCAGGCAAAAACCGTGGGCATCCAGGGGTGGGGAGTGGGGTGCAAGCCCAACCTTACCTGTCTCTGTGGCCCCGTGGGATCCGACTCTCTCCGTCGAGGGCGGGGTCCCGAGTGCAGGGGCGAGTGGGAAGGGCTGCCAGGCGTGGGGGGCTGCGACGTCTCCGACCGGCCTTCGGCCTGGCTCAGCTGGGGTGGCAGGGGCTGGAATGGAGTCTGCCGAGTGTCCTCCTCAGCCAGGGTGTGCACGCCTCGGCCCCGGGGCCGGACGGTCGGCTCTGCCCCTGGCCGCCGCCGCTCCTCGCCCTCCTCGGGCAGTGGCCGCAGCTCCTCGGGCTCCTCGTCCGTGGTGCCTGACGTGCTGGGCTCAGCCCCCGGGGGGAAGTCCTTGAGCTCCGTCTCCTTGTCAATGATGACCCACTCCTTGCTGTCAAAGTCCTCCTCCTCGGCCAGTGGCACGGAGCGGAAGGCGTTGCTGAGGGCCTCCTGTTCCACGGAGGCCGACACGTCCATGCGGCCGCTGGCCTGCCGGTCGGGGTGGCCCGTGTCCACTGACAGCATCTGGGCCGGCTGCGAGGAGCAGGCCTGGCGCGAGGGGGAGCCGGGCAGATCCATCCGTGACCTGCAAAGCCACCCCGAGTGAGGCTCAGTGCCCAGCCTCTCCACATCTCCAAGGGACTCGAGCAGGTGCCCGGGTGGACCGTGCCGCCTGGAACCCGCTGACCAGAGCAGTTCTGCCAGCCGGGGCCAGACCTGGTCGCCTCCTGGCTTACCATCCCTCCCCCCCACCTCACTCTCCATAGAGATCCCATTCATTCATTCATTCAGTCACTCAACACACGGATTTGGATGCTTACTGCATTCCAGGAATACGAACAAGCAGAAAATGAAACCTGGTTCCTGCGCCCAAGGAACGCTCTCTTCTAGACCACCGGGGGAAACCTCATCTCCTGAAAGCCAACTCTATGCTCCCTGTCCAGTGCTCACAGCCTATCGGAGGTCCCCTCCTGCTGCTGTCAGGGCGAACACACCCACCTGGCCCTTGAGGGGGCAGATGGTTTTTCCAGCTTCTTCTACCACCACCCTCCAGGCCTGCCCAGCTGGTTTCACCACCGGCAACAAACTCCAGTGGCTCCCAGCCTTTAGGACAAAGTCCATATTCCTTAGTTTGGCCCTCAAGCGGCCAGGCCAAGGCCCAGGTTCACCATTCTCCTAGCCAGACTCGTCTCTGATTCACTGGCTTTTCCCCAAACTGCCCGTGTGCTCCTACTTCTCGCCATTATGCTTGTCACTCTCTGCCTTTGCTGTCCCACCCGGCACAGATGTCACCTCCTTGGGGAGCCTTTCCATCCTGCTCTGCTGGGGGGAGAGCAAGTTTGCCCTCCCAGCGCTGTCTGTGTACCCCTCTCACCACAGACTGGAGCACGTGTGTTTACATACCAGCCTCCCCCAGCAGCTGCTTGCTCTCCAGGCAGGGACTGGGCCCCGTCTGACTTTTCTCGCTGGGCCAGTGATCCTACCTGGGGCCCTCTCTTCCACTGTTACCTTCCACTGTGCGGTGAACCTTAAATAACTTCCAGAGGCTCTCAGCCTAGGAGTGGGCTGGGTACCAGCCCTGAGGTGAAGGTTTTGCTGGTTGTAGGAAGGGCACCCCCCACTGGGAACCATGGAGGCTCCGCTCCCTCGGGTTGGGCACACCCTCACATTCTGGGCCGTGGGCAGGGGGCTGACTTTTTTTCTCCCCCAGCCTCAAGCCTGTGAGAGGAAGGGGTGCAGCTCGGAGGCACTGTGGGGCTTTCTCAACGTGCTTCCGCCCTGGTCTGTGGGACTTACCTCCTTCCTCTCCATGAGATTTTTACTGCTTTAATAAGGCTTAAAATACATACATCCCCGAGGGAGGCCATCCAGGGTCTGCCACGTAAATGGCCTGATGTGGCTTCCTTTCCTGAGCACATGGTTTGTTTTGATGGGCATAAAGGAGCGAGGACAGCAAAGGAAGAGAGGGGCTGAAGGTGGGGGAAGGGGGTGAAGGAAGGAGGGAACGTAGGCAATCCAATCCCACCTGCTTCATACCTTTTTCCTGCTCCCAAGAGTCCCAGAAGCCACTCAAAACCTCTGCCCTGCTCTACAAGATCCCGAACCTTCCCTTCCAGAACTGGTCTCTCCTCAGCTGTCTCCTCTTCCCATTAGCCCTGACACAAGGGCTCAGTCCTGGTCAAGCCAATCTGCTCTTCAGGACGGTCTGTTCAGGGCCTTCCCACCTCTCTTCTCCACTGATACCCCTCCCACGCTGCCATTCGGCTCTCCTTGTTTCCTCAACGCCCTGGGCTACCATGGACGCAGACGTGCTCTTCACTCCCAGGGAAGCCAACCTGTGTGTGTGAGTGTGAAGGTTGCCAGCAACCTGGGCACAAGGCCTGTGTCCCTCCGTCCTGGGGTTGCCGTGGGGACTGGCACAGGCCTCTCTCTTCTTGAGCACGGCCACACTGCAAAGGACACTGTGTCCCACCCCAGAGGCAGTGTGCCATGTGGAGCAGAATCCAGAGGCTGGGCCGTGGGTGAGGTGGGGAAGAGGAGGCGCGTTGCATGGATGGGAAGCGCCCATCCTCCTGAGCTGGGCCTGGGGGAAAGGCCCCTTTCCTGGTGCAGAGAAGACCACAGCCCTGCTGTATGACAAAGGTCCACTCAGAGCCACACGAGGGTGGGGACGTCTCTCAGAGGCCTCGGGGAGGTTCTGACTCTGGTCTCTGATGGCCATGGGCCACCCTCACATCCCCCATCCCAAAGGCTCATTTTGGCTCTAAACTCTCCATCCCACCAACCAGGTCCCCCCTGTGACATTCAGATCCCTGGACCCCGACCCCCAAAACTTGATCCGGCCCCTCTTGCAGCTGAGCGTTTTCTGGGCTCTCCTCCCAGGCCCCTCCCCTAAAGCTGAAGGGAGCCTAGTCAGCTGCTCTGAGGCATCTGTAATTAGTCTCTAGGGAGAGGTGCTGCAAGCACACCCACCTACTGGCTCGCCCCTCGCCTCCTCCTGGGCCCGGGACCCAGCCTACCCCTCCAACAGCCCGCCTCCACCCTACATCACTTCGCGGCACAAGCTGGGACCTCTGTCCCCCTGCCCCCTCTCCAGGCCTTGTCCCTGACTAACCAAGGCCAACTCCAGGCCCAAGGACAATCCCCTCCACACTCCCAGGGTCCCTGCCCACCTCGGCCTTGCGTCTGCTCTTTCCTGCAGAGCAGCCGTGAGAAGGCTGAAGGGACCAGGGGGCCCCTGGACGTCTGCCCGGCCCCAGACCTACCTCCTCTCGTGCAGTTCCACCCGCCCATCCGCTGTGGAAAGCCTCTCGGACTCAGGGCTGTTGACCCTCCGGTAGCGAAGAGAACGGACTGGGGTTGTTGGTGAGTCCGGAGGGGCACGCACCGGGGAGCTAGGGACCCCCACACCTCGGCTCTGCTCCTCTTCCACCACACAAGGGGTCTGCAGGAGAGGGGAGTCCCATGAACGGGGGCCGGCCGCGAGGCTGTGGGCCAAGCGCTTTTCCCAGGGTGAAGGAGACAGAGGGAGGTCGGCGCTGGTGATCCTGACTCGGGGCGAGCCCACGGAGGCAGGGCCCGCGGGCGTGTGGCCGGGGAGAGGGCACACCGGAGGGGTGGGAAGGGGGCCGTGGGCTGGGAACCAGGGTGGGAGCGGGGGAAGGCCACCCACGTCCTTCTCTCTGGCTGCAGTTACTTTGCCGATGTTGATCCGGAGTTTGTTCCGGTTGACATCCGTCTCCTCCCAGACTTCAGCCTCGGGACCCCCAGGGTGGGGGGCCAGGTGGGGGCTGGGACCCAGCCCCTCAGGGGGCCGCCCAGGCAAGATTGGGGGTGCATTCTCCTGGTCGCTCAGGTGCTCGCCCTGCAGCACGTCCTCGGTGTTCTCCCGGAGCAGGTCCCCGGGCACCGGCGTCACGTTGACCACCCTGGGGAGGCCAGGAGGGGCCGTGGGCAAGGCTGGCAGGGGTGCTCTCTCCTCCCAGCACAGGCCCCGCAGGTCACTGCCACCCGGGGGAGCGAGCACAGGGGAGGCCTCGGCAGGGGTGGGGGCGTCCCTGGGCCCCTCGCCATCCCCACCTCACCCGGCCTGCCCCCTGGGCCATCCTCAGGCCCGCGCAGGGCCGCAGGGAGTTGTGGCCGCCCACCGTGGGCACCACGTCACCCTATCAGTTGAGGAGACCCGTTACTTCCCCGGCCCTGCCAGATTTCCAGTGCAGTGCGCCGGGGGGGGGGAGGGGTCTAAAGAGAAGAATCACTTGGGACGCCTGGAGCGGTATCTTTGCAGAAGGGGGCAGCAGATGGGCCATCAGGCCCTGCGGAGTCTCTTTCCTGGAGCCCCTGCCCCTGTCTCTCCCTGGCCCCTCCCCGGGGCAGGGTGGTGGCCTGTCCTCACAGCAGCCGCTCCCTGGCTGTCTCTGTCTTTGTGCTGGTCACCCGGTTCTGATATCCCTGACCCATCCATGACAAATACCCCAGACCCGAGAGCACTCTGAGGGCAGGGGCTGCAAGTTTTTTCTCTGAGCCCCACCGGCCCTGGACACAGGCTCAGGACATGTTCGCTAAAGGAATGTGTGTGAACAACAGAAACAAACTGTGGGGCTCAGGTAATTTCACTCAGGGCTTCCCACACCTCAGTAAGGTCAAAAACTCCAAATGAGGACGCCCATTATGTCCCCACATTGAAGGCAGAGATGTGGCAGAACTGCCTGGGGTTCGAGAACCCCACTGTTGAGCACCGAGAATAGGAAAGACAGCCAGGTGTGTCCGGGTAGGAAGAGGAGGAGAGGGCTGGCTTTCTGGGCGAGAGTCGTGGGCAGGGGTCACCTGCCCCCCCCACTGGCCCATCATCCCTCCCGAGACTCACCCAAACATGGCTGCCGTCTGGCGGGTGTTCTGCTGGGGTGGAGTGGAGGTGCTGGTGGACAGGAGGGCATCGGTGCCCGCCTTCTCCCAGTCAAAGGCCTCATTCTCAGCGATGCCCCGCTCCTTCATGCTGTTCTCAAACACCGACATGATCAACTGCAGGGGTGGGGGTGGCGGGAGGACAGAGAGGTGACCCTGGGGCTAGCCAGGAGGAGGGGGCAGTTGCCAGGATTGCAGGGGGAAGAGAGGGACCTTCCAGGACAGGGATGGGCCAAGAGGGGGCACTGGAAGGAGAAGGGCACATTGATTTTAAATGAAAACATGCACATGATATGCAAATCAGCATGCAAATCACCATCTTGGTTTGGACCCCAGCCCTCTGAGATCTGTCCCCTGCATACCATCCCCACCATTTCGGGGAGACTCAGCAGCCCGGGAGCTCCCGGTAGTTTCCCAAAGCCACCACCTGGGGTCACGCGCTGCACAGGCTGCTGCCTCTAGCCGCCCAGCCTAACCCACCAGTCCTGTCCTCTACAGAAGCCTTCCCTGATTCCGCCACCCACACACTCCCCGGTCTGGCGCTCTCCGTTCCTAGCAGCCAGCACACTGTGCACTCACTTGCTTGCAGCTGTCTGGTCTGGGGAACCCCAGGAGGAGAAGTGGGGGGCAGGACCTTCTATTACCCAAGTGAGGCATCTGTGCCAACCACCAGGGCTCCAGGCTCAGGATGTGGCGGGCACCTGTAGACCATCAGAGCCCCGAAGACCATCCCACCTCTGACTTAACTCTCTCCTGAATGCAGGGCAGGGTCTCTCTGCTGGCAGGACCCACTTCACTGAGGGCCCCCTGCGTGCCTGTCACTGTGCTCCCTGGGGTATGGAGACCTGTGCCTGGCACATCGTGGGTCCTGGGCAGAACACTGCTGGTGTATCCCCCCTCTCCTGTCAGGGTCTAAGTGAGTCCCCTAGGGGTATAATGGTGGCCCCTTGGAAAAAGCACTGGCCTTGGGAGCCATGAGATGTGCCTGAGCCCAGCCCTGTGCCCAGCCATGCTGTCAGGCCTTAGTTTCCTCATCTGTGAAATGGGGACAACGCAGAGTTCTGGTGTAAAGTATTAGAAAGCACTTGGCTTCATTAATTGTTAAGTGTTAGAATAATCACGTAAGGAACACACATTATCACCAAAGGCTTGTTTTGAAGTTTAAATGAGTTAATGCATGAAAAGCACCAAGAAGAGTGTCAGCTGTTGATAACTCATAGCTATGAATACCGTTTACAAGAGCACAGAACAGTGTCATGCAGTTGGAAGACCGGGGAAGATGCCCAGGGCTCAGCCGGCAGGGGAGCAGGGTCTCAGCAGTGTGGGTGCCGCCGGGGATGATGGTCACCCCCACGGAGACGTCCAGGGTTGCGGGGGCCAGGCGGCAGGCTCCCACCTGGTAATCGGGCTTGGTGAAGTAGTCGAGGCTGGCGATGTGGTCCAGGAAGAGGTGGAACTCGGAAGGCATGTGCTTCAGCAGCATCCGGTGCTCATACTTCTCCTTGATCATCCCTACCTGCTCCTGGAGGCAAGAGGGCACGGGGTGATGGAGCCCCCATGCGCCCATGCCCCCTCCACCTCCTCAGACGCAGCTGCACAGGGCTCACCTTGTCCTTGATCTTCCTCCAGGGCAGCTGGCCCACTGCAAACTCCACCAGCATGTAGAAGAGGGACCACAGGTCATCATGGCGGCCCATCTCCTGGTGGGGGGGCGGCGAGGGGAGTCACCCACAGTTCTCAGGTCTTTCCCTGGGACTGACCCTTCCTGAGGGGGTCTGGCCTCAGGGAGGTCAGACACCCAAATCCCCATGGGCAGAGCTGAGGTCTCCCTGAAACCATGGCTCTTTTGGGCAGAGCTGAGGTCTCCCTGAAACCATGGCTCTTTCCCTGACCCTCCAAGACACATAGAATCCCAACGTTGAAACTTCCGTCCATGTTTCTTCACCCCACACAGATGGATGATGCGATCAGAGAGGAGGGAATCCCCCAAAACAAAGACAAAGGTGAAGTCACAGGGAGATGGCAGTAGAGGCTTCTTCCAGCCACGGTCTCTGGCGTGGCAGCTCCCAGCCCCTGCCCCTTCCCTCTTTCTCTGTGGCACACTCTGACCCTGTCCTGGGCCCCACTGACCCCACCTCCTCAGGCCCGGCTCTGCCACTCACCCGGTTCTTGTGGGCATTGACTGAGGCATAACGAACAGTCCCTCGAAATCCAGCCACATTCCGGGGCTGCAAAAGGGAACACAGCAGGGCCTTCACCTGCCGCCCCTGACTTTGGCAGCATCTCCATCCAGCTTACTGAGCCTAACCCCACCTACTTTAACCCCGACTGCCTCCCCCCTCCCCCAAGCCTGACACACCAACCCCAGTCCCGCCCCTGCCTCCTGACCCTGCTCACTGCCCCCGTGTCTGTCCCTGACCCGGATGGGCAGCCAGATCACAGGGTGTGGGTCACGGAGTGAGGCTATCGCATCTGCAAGAGCCCCGGAAGCGGGGGGACGGGAGTGTAGACCGAGCTGGGTGTTGCTCCTACTGAACCCTGGGCCGGGCCTGCTTAGGCAGCTGCAGGAAGAATTGCTGAAGGGTCCCCGGGTCGGGGAGCCAGGCGGGGCGGCCAGGGGTCCCCACGAGCGGCAGTACTCACTGGCCGAACGTCCCCTGTGGTGTTGGTGTACTGCCGCGCCAGCCCGAAGTCCAACATGTAGCACTTTCTGTAGGTGGAGGGCAGCCTGCCCATGGCAAAGTTTGACTGGGGAAGACAGTAGCTGTGACTGCGGGGCTCCAACCCCATCTGGGACACCTCAAGGGGCGCCAAGAACCATGGTTAAGTGTAAACACCACCTTGGACCGACGGTCACCACATCCCATCTGAGAGGCAAGTGGGATCACCCTCATTTTAGAGCTGACGATCCTCAAGGTCAAAGAGCTTACAGGGCTTCTCCAAGATCACACAGCAGAGGGTTGAACCGAGGTGTGTGCCCAGCCCTCAATCCTTGGGGCGCCCCAGCAGGACCGTGTGGCTTAACGACCCTGTCCTGCTCTGAGGCAACAGCAGACCTGCATTGTTCTTGCTGTGCGACCTTGGGCCATTCAACCAATCTTTCTGGACCTCAGTTGTCAGCCCTTATTCAAACTGGAGGTTCTTCCAACACCGGGATCCAAGATGCCCCACAATCAGCTACTGGGAATTCCTTACCAAGCCCAGCCCCTCCATCCCTTTCGCTCGAGATTCCTCTGTGCTTTCCCAACCCCTGCACCTTTCAAAGTTCAAGGACTAATCAGGGCAGGGGTAAGGGAGAAGAAGAGAAGAACAGAGGAGAGATGTGGGCCATGGGCAGGCAGGGGTGTGTGCTGGTGGCAGGCAGGGGAGAGGAGGAGAAGGGGCTTGGGGTGGAGAGCAGGAGGAAAGGACAGGTAGAAGAGGCTAGGAGAAAGCATGGGACCCGGAGAGGGAGAAGTGGTGGGAGGTGGTACGCTTTGGAGCAGGGCCCGGGGAGGGCAACGCTCACCGGCTTGATGTCCCGGTGCAGGAAGCCCACAGAGTGGATGGCCTCGATGGACTCCAGGATCTGCTTGCCCAGCCGAAGCGTGGTGCTCAGCGTGAAGGTGCCTCGCGGTTGGCTGCGGCGCAGGTCGGCCAGGTTCCGGCCCTGGGGGTGGCGGTGGGGGCTGGCTAGGCTCGGCTGCCCTGCCATCCTCCCGGCAGCACCACGGTAAACTCGCCCAGCATCATCCCCAAAGGTTTGTGCCCACTCCCCACCCCAGTGGTCACAACCCAAGCTTTTGGGGGAGAGTGGAGGGAGGAGCCCACGGGGACTCACCTGGAGCTGCATCACTACGTAATTAAACTTCTCATTCCGGCCACACCCAATGAACCTGCACACGTGGCTTTTCCCTGGGGGACACAGACAGGGGTCTCCCAACTTCCACCCTTTCTTCCACCCTTCCAATCCTCATGTGTCTCCGGTGAGCTCTTGATACCTGGTTCCATCACTCCCTCCCCCTGCCCCTCTCCCCACTACCACCCTTAGACTCCGCCCTGTTTCATCAACCCCATCAGCTCTCCCTTAGCCCCAGACCCCAAACCATCACCTCTCTGCTCCCATCCTCCTGCCCTTGACCCGAACCTTGCAGCTTTTTGAGCACAGCCACCTCCATCTTGAGAACCTGCTTGGGCTGCTGGGCTGACTCCACCTTGAGGGCCACGTTCTCCCTGGTCAGCAGGTCCATGGCCTCATAGATCTCACCAAAGCCCCCGCCTCCAATCTTTTTCAGCTACAGAGATGGAAGAAGGGGAGAGGAAACACAGGGATCAGGTTCAGCAGCTCCCATCCGATCCATTGGTGGCTCATACCCTTCATTGGTGGGGGTTGGGCAGCCTTGAAGGGGAGGACCCTATGTCTGCCTTCCTTGCCCCAACCGCCAGTGCCCCTACCTCTTATCATAGTGCCAAAGACAGCTCAGTTCATTGGTATGCATGTGCGCGCGTGCGCACACACGCACACACACACACACACACACACGGTTAGATGTCAGAGTGGGAGGTGGGAGAGGGTATGGATCTCTGACTCCATATGGACATGGAGACGAGCCTTGTAGCGTTCTGAAGAGATCATGGGCCATGGTGAAACTTTCTTCTCTGGAAGGACAAGAAATATCACCGTTCCCCTACTCCTCAACTAGACTGAACAACCACCATCCAGAAGGAAAACGAATTTCCAGAACCTCCCAGCTTCAAAGTGGATCCTCCAGGGAAGCGGGCCCTTCCTCAGGTGGGCAGTCTCCTGACAGGTGTCATTAAAGGGAGAGAGTGATGGGGAAGGGGAGTATTTGGGAGGAGACTCAGCAAAGGGTATTCACTGCCCATGCCTGCTGCCGAAGCTCACGGCACTCCCTAGACCCCTGGTCAGATGCCCCAGACCAGGGTGAGGCTCCTCTGGGGGCGGGGGCGCGCGGGACCCTGGTGGGAATGCAGGTTCAGAGAGTCCGGCTATCCCCCCCCCCGGGGGGTGAGGAAGTACAGACCTGACCCTCTAGGCCCTCCTCCTCCAGCATCCCAGGGCAGGCAGTGAGAAAAGGCAGAGGGGAGAACTGAGTTGGAGGGAGAGTCTGCCAGGGGAGATGAGCAAAGCTGAGTGATGGGGAGGGGTTAAAATCATTGCAAGTCAGAGGCGCCGGTTCCCGGAGAGCGATTATGCAGCTGGCAATGATGAGGGACAAGGAAAAGGTGCTGAGTTCTAAGCTGGGGCTCATTTGGTTAAAAAAGATGTACAGCTCACCTCACGGGTGGCCTGCCCTCGCTGAACATCTTCCAGAATGCTCACTGGCCTCCTGTTGGCTTGTTAACTCACCAGCGCAGCTGGGCTTGCTGGCGATTGGGCAGAGGCTGCTCTGATCAGCCAGCCTTTAAACAGACGCTGAGCCCCCTGCATCTCCAAGCCCTCCCCTTAGCACTTCTTCAGCACTCAGGTCCCATTAAATGTTTAATGGTGGCTGAAGCATGGGGATGGAGGGGGGAGGGGGCAGGCCAGAGCCCAGTGCTGGGAGCTCCCTGCGGCTTACAGCTGACACCACTCCAGGAAGAGAGAGAAGGATGAAGGGAAGATGTAAGCGAGCAGTGGACGTCTGGCTGCGTCCTGAAGGCTCTTGTGCCCAGGAAGGAGACCAGCAAAGAGAAAGGAGGAAGGATGGTCTGCAGCCAGAGTCTCTCTGTACTTGAGACAAAAGTTAAGTCAGGCTCCTAGAAGAATTTCATTTAAAAAAAATTTTTTTTTAAGATTTTATTTATTTATTTGACACAGAGAGAGAGAGCACAGATTACAAGTAGGCAGAGGCAGGCAGAGAGAGAAGAGGAAGTAGGCTCCCTGCCGAGCAGAGAGCCCGATGCGGGGCTCGATCCCAGGACCCTGAGATCATGACCTGAGACGATGGCAGAGGTTTTAACCCACTGAGCCACTCAGGTGCCCCTAAAAAAATTTTTTTAAAAGACTTATTTATTATTTGAGAGAGAAAGAAGGAGAGAGCACAAGCTGGGGGAGCAGGAGAGGTAGAAGCAGGCCCCCGCTGAGCAGGGAGCCTGACTGGGGTGGAGGGACAGGATACCAGAACTGAGCCACCCAGGCGCCCCTCCTAGAAGAAATTCAGAATCAGGAGGATAGATGCAGACTCAAGGAAAGCAGTGGCATGTTTCCCTCCGGAGAACTTTAAACTCAGGGGAGATTCTAGTATCTTCTAGAATCCTTTATGTTTTCTTGTGTGCCACCATGGAAGAAAGGGGGAGGGAACAAGAACCACATCTAGGGTTCTGTGCTCCAGACTTACAGACATCATCTCAGGTCATCCTCTAAGGTTCCTGACAACACAGGTGCAGAAGGTCATGAGTCACCATTTTGCACAGAAGGAAGACTAAGGCGCAGGGAGTTAAGTACTCAGCCCCAGGTCACACTTGCTAGTAAGCAGCAATGCCAGGTTTCATTTAAACCCCGGGTGCTCTGATTCAGAGCCCACACTCTTAACCACGATATCACAGCAGCTGGTGACAGCACAGGGGTTAAAGGTGTGAGTGCTGAGATCCACACCTCAGCCAAATCTGCCAGGCTCCAGAATCCTCCCTGGAGGTGGTAAGGAGGGCTCAGGGCAACCAAGACATTTCCCATACCTGCTCCCCAATTTCCAAGTGTGGCCAATGGTATTTCTCTGCCATCTTCACTTCTAAACAGAGGCTGTTTCTCTTCCCTTAACCCCCCTTTACCCCCCCCCACACCCATTACTGAACCTCCCTGAGGCAGCAAGCTGGAGGTCTGCACCCACCCACTAACCTAACACCCCTCCTCCCCAGGCCCTACAGACCCCACTTACCCATCAGGCATAGCAGGCACAGTGGCCCATAATACTTTTAGGGGGCCATAAAAATGTTTCAATATTTTTAAAGCACAAGGAAAACAAATGACCTCTTAGGTCAAAACATTTTCATATATAATATTAATTCATTCCTCTTTATACCAATGCAGTCATAAAATATAGCTTTTAGTACTTTTATTAGAGAGAAAGGTGTCCATGAAGGCAAAAGCGTCCATGGCCCATGAAATACATGATGCAGCCCTGTCCAAGCCACATAACCAGAATGTTCTCTCAATCTCCTTTTGCTGGACCCTATTCCTCCCCCCCTAATTTTTTTCAGGATCCCCTCCGCTGTCAAAGGAGGGCTACTAGAGGGCAAATATGATACACTAGGACAAGCATGCACTTAGGAAAAGGGAAACCTGGTTTCCAGGCCCAGCTCTGGGTCACCTGGAGTGAGTTTCTTAAATTCTGTGCCTCCACTTTTCCTCCTCCGTAAAATGAAAAAGTTGATCTAGAACTGGTCACAAAGACTCCTGCATCTCTGTGCTCTTGATTCCTGGGTGGGCTAATTCTAAGCAATATGGCTTAGTGGCCGGTGACCCAGCAGTCAGACAGATCTGCTTCCACCCAGCTGTCCTGAGAATGTGGCTGCTGAGCCAGTCTCCGTACCTGTTTCCACACCTGTGAAAGGGAGTAATAATATCTATTCCATTGTTTGGTGAGATAATGCATGTAAGGCATTTTGCACAGTGTCTGGGAATAGTGAGTACTCAAAAATCAAATGCTGTTTTTTTATTAGTAGTGGTATTGTTTGCTATTCTGATTCTGAGAAGCATCCCTCAAGAAGAGTCAAATGTTGTTACTTGTAAATACTCCACCTGGTGCCACCACCCCTCTTTTTCTCCTGGAAGGCTCATTTTCTCTTTGGGCAGCACGTTCTTGGTTCCTGAGCTCTGCCTCATGTCTCTGTCCCCCACCCCTCACAGGGAGATGGCTGAGGGGAGGCATCTGGTACCCCACCCTCTCTACTTCTCCAGAAGCCAGGGAGGGAGTGCCGGTAAAGAGAGGTCTGCCTGGCAAAGATTACACACTTGCCCCTTTCCCCAAAACCCCCCCCCATTTCTCTCCTTATTCGTCCCCCAACCCCTCCCTCAAAAGCAGCAGAAAGTTCTAATCCAAACTCAGTATGGTGTGAACACCATCTTTTTCTCACCTCTTCAGGACAAATGTCCTTCTGCCTCCAATCTGTCAGAAACTAAGCTCTCATGTCAGGGGACCCAGAGTGTTTTTGAAGGAACACTCCTCATTTTGCCAGACCCTCATTCCCTTGATTATTGTCCTGGCTCCTCCCCCAGTTTCTGTCCTGTCTCTCTCCCTCTCAGGAAGTCCTCTCTGGGACCTAGATGGCCCTTTCCCTCAACTCTCTGACCCTCCAGTGCCACCATCTCTCCCAGTTCCAGAGACATCTCAGACAATGCTGCCACCTTGGCCCCTATCCCTGTGCCTTTAGGGAAGCTGTCCGAGGGGTGGTTGTTGCCATGGAGACCAGCTAGCACCCAGGCCCCACTCTCCCCTCAACCTTGCAGCCCAGGTGAGCTGAGCCTCCCCTTCATCTCCCACACACCCCCACACAGAGCCTCAACGTAGGCCTGCGATGTTCTCCCTCCTCTCCTCAGGCTCCCCACTAGGCCATGCAGGCCCACAAGCTCACACAGCAACACCCTGCAGTCCGCCCTACACCATCCTGCCCCCACAATGATAAGAGTACACCAGAGAGCTCTCAAGCGACGGAAGGAAAAGGAGGGTGGACAGGGATTGATTTACGATAGGTCCCGCTCCCCAGACACTGCCTTTCCCCCAACTCCTCACAGGTCCCCCTCCCGCCCAGGCCCGAACCCCCGAGGAGCCTCGGACTACAACTCCCAGCAGGCCGAACAGCCTGAAGTCCTGGGCTGGACGAGCAAGGCACGCTGGGACATGGAGTCTCGGCGTCTTGCACCTGCCGCAGGAACCAGTGAAGGGAGGAGGTGGAAGGAGAAGATGGAGTGCGGCTGCGGTGGGAGCAGCCCGCAGGGCCTCTTTCCCCGAAGCCAGGCCTTTCTGTCCTCTGCGGAAGCGGAGGGACACATGCTCACTCACTGCCCTTCTCCAAGGTCCGGCAACGAAAGAGCCCCCTCCCCCACCCCGCCCGCCTCCCCCACAGAGCTCTGCAGCTCCTGCTCCGACGTCCAACCAGGAGTTGTTCCAGGCTGGACCCGAGCAACGTGACCCAGCAGGGAAAGGGGTGAGAGAGGGCGCTGGGAGAAAGCGATTGTCCACAGTGTACGCCAAAGTTGTGACCGCAAGCAGTATGCAGATAAACTCGGGGGCACCTCCCTCTTAGGGGATAGGAGTTGGGGGCAACTGTTTTAACAGGTCTCTGGTCCTCTCCTCTCCTCCCCTCCTCTCCCCACCCCTCCCTTGGCCCCGCGCGGTCACTCACCACCTTCCAGCGATCCTTGACCACGTAGTTGGCCGGCAGTATGTCGGCCTGCTCCCCTCCCCCACTCATGTTGGTTTCGTCCTTAAGAGCAGCCGCTAGGCACTGCATCGGCCAGCCGGAGGGAGGGGTGTCCGCAGGGCCTGCCCTGGGGGGGCCATCTACCTGGGGGAGTGGGGAGGGGCCGTGAGTGGGGCAGGCAACGGACCCAGGACCGTCCTGCAGATATGGAGGAGGGGAGCGCCATTCTCCTGGCAGGCATCCTTCCCGGCCAGCTGGGCAGATGCTCCAGGGGTCGGGGAAGCACTGTGTAAACACCCAGGTGGAGGTCACAAGAGAAGACAGAAATACTATCCATGGGAAGGGAGACACAAACTATGAACTGGGGATGGGAAACCCAGCAACAGGACACACATGTTGAAAAAGGAGAGGAAAATGCTATGTGAACAGGCTACAGGGACAGCATTTCCCCAAGAGAGAGATGCTAATGTGGAGGAGACTTACTAGCCCCCCACCCCAGGGGAGGCATACTAATCTAGGACCCATGCTTGTGTAGGGGACACCTGGGCTGAGAAGACCTGTCTGAGTGACTTGATCCGAGCCCCCCTGCACCCACACATTCCTATGCAGAGGTGACACCAAATGCCCATGGAGCCGTGCATCTGACGCTTACTAAAAGGGGAGACCTGCTGACCAAGGGGTGACCCATGGGAGACCCACACCGGAGTGATGCAGACCCGCTCATCCACCACGGGGACAGGATAATCAAGGAAAGGAGGTACATGGCAGTCCCTTGGGGATGGTGCTAAGTGAGGAGGCTGCGGTTGTGTGAGGCACACACCATTCTCAGGGGTGAGCGCAACTCACTGACAGGCGTGGGGTTCGGAAGCAAGGATGTGAGCCGTGGGGTGAACAAAGGTAATGGACATCCAAAGGCATGGATTTCAGAGGGACCACAGCCCTGCGGCCACTCCAACGGAGAGAGACAGACTGAACTGGGCGGGGGTGGGGGGGTCTTGGGGACAACAGGGCCAACAGGGCGTGGGGTGGGTGTGACAGGAGGCAGGAGGAATGCCCGGGAGCAGCAGGTAGGGGTGGGCGTGCCCTGAAAGTCCTGACCACACCTTTCTGTCCACTCCGGAACAAGAAGGACGCCTCCTGTCACATGGGCATAGATGTAGAAGTTGGACATCAAAGAGAATGTCCTGAGTGTGAGGCTTGGGAAAGCCCGCAGTGTTATCCAGGGAAACAAATGTGTGCGCACGTGTATGTGTCTGCGTGTGTATCTGTGCATGTGACCTTCCGTGAGTATGTATATGTCTTTGTGTGTCTGTGTGTATCCGTGTGTCTTTGTGTCTGCGCCTGTCCACCTGTCTGCAGGTGTTTATGTGTGTTGTTGTATCTGTCTGTGATGTGCATGTGTACAGGCGGCCGCTTTTTGAGATTTCTGTCAACCCCGTGCAGGATTTGAACCAGGGTCATTTCTTCTCTTCTTTCCCCCTACACTTTGCATAAGCACACTGCTCTGCCCTCACGGTGACACTGGAGAGTCACATAGGGAAGGCAGTCACTCTAGCTGGAGATGAGGTGGGGTGGAAGGGAGGTGGGGAGGAGGAAAGTGACCAAGGTATCTGTGGATGGGGCAGAAACTCCATAAACCTGTCTTTCCTTGGGGTGGGGATAGCTCCCCCAGGCTGCTGCATTGGGTCATCCTGGTACAGGGGGCAGTGTGGGGGTAGTAAAGGCATAGAAACAACCTTCAACAGGTCATGGTGTGCCATGAGGGACATGTGGAGAAGAGGTCTTCATGCAGAGGGACACTGTCGCTCTTGTCCTGTCTTTCTTCAAGTGACTCAGCTGACTCTTTCCTCCCACCCACCCAACTTCAGAGCATCAGAACCGTGGGGATATCAAATAGGCCCTGCCTACCTTCTGCAAAAGTGGCATGTGGGGCATCAGGAATTCAGAGGGCAGTGAGGGCAATGGCAGGATAAAGGGAGAGATAGGGGGTGGGGGTTCTGGAATAAAGGTGGGAACAGGTTGAGGACAAGACCAAAGAAGCCATTAAACCAGTTGGGAGAGAGCCTGGAGCAGCTGGTGACCTCTGGTGGACCTTCCAGCCCTGTGATGGTGGATTCTATAGGTTGCTGAGGAAAATTGGGATGCAGTAACCAGTTTTGAGATGGACAAGCCTAGAAAGAACAGGTGGGGTGGGAAAAGAGAGTGGCAGCAGAAGGCTAAATGGGGGTTCCCAGCCTCTTCCTGTCCACCATCCTCACTCTCTGCCTCTGAGGACTGCCCTCAGCTTAGACTACGTTGGATGACAGGCCACAAGGAACTTGGCTGCCCCATTACTGCCCCCTCAGGACCCTTTGGGTATGTGGAGGCATGGGTGTGTCCTGGGAGGGGGCTTGTGGAAGAGGTTTTTATGAGTATCTGTCAGACAGTGTGGGGCCAAAGTGTGTGTGTGGGGGGGGGGGATGGGGAGACAGGGAGGGAGACACAGCGAGGGAGGGAGCTCATCATGGTATATGAGTAGAAGTGTTGATGGGTAACTATGCAAGGTGTGAGCCAGGTGTCTGTGGGAATCTGGAGGCACAGATAAGTAGAGGTGAAGGAGCCCAGTGAGGGGTAGTGGGAACAGGTGAAAAGAGACGTGGAAGGAGGCAGAGGCGAAGGGAAGGGATGGGGGGTGACAGGATCCGAGGAGGGGGGTGGGTAAGACAGAAGCAGGTGATGAGCCATCCTGATGACAGTTGAGGAAGTGGCAGGTCCCCGGGAGGGGCTTCTGGGCACTGCTGAAGGGGTGAGGAAGTAGGGAAGGCAGCCGGCCTGAGGGAGTGAGGACGAAGGAGAGAGGTTTGGGGGCAGCTGGGAAGGGCTTGTCAGGGTGACAGCAGGGTGAAGCCGTGGGGACGGGGGCAGAGGTGAGAAGCGAGGGGCAGAGGCCGCGGAGGGCCGGCCGGCGAGGGCGAGTGTGTGTGCTGGGGGGGAGGGCAGGGAGCCGTTCCAGGCCTCGGGATGCGGCCCAGGCTGTGTAGGCCAGCGGCG
>LNAC01000286.1:2045933-2059190 GCA_002007465.1 Ailurus styani | reverse complement strand
CCGCTCCCTCCGGCGGCGGCGGCGGCGGCGGCCTCCCGCCCGGGATCATCCCCGCCCGGCCCGGCCCGGCCCCGATCCTCCTCGGGCGACGGCGGAGGCAGCGGTGGAGCGGGGAGCTGCCCACAATGCACTGCGCCGCCAGCATCAGCACCAGCCCTGACATCACCGCCCCACCGCCCGGCTCTTACATCACCGCCCTTTCTCTGACATCACATTCCGCTCTGCTCCTCTCTCCACGCCTGCAGCCTTAGGGTTCTCCTTCGGATGGTCCCGCTCCAGCTCTTCGGTTCTTCTTCTGTGGTTTCTGCCATTCACTTGACCGCCACCCCCCACCCCGGCAGGGCCCCATCCCTCCTTACCTGTCCCCACAAACCTCATCTGTCTTGATCATCCCTTATGTTCTCCCCACCCAGCACGTCCCTGTCACTCCTTACCTGTCCCCATCAGCCTCAGATGATTGCCTCACTGCACCTTCCATGTGTTCATACTACTTTCCTCTAAAGTCCTTTCCCCTCACCTGTACCCATCCTCCCATAGTCCCCGTCCCCCATTTCTTTTTTTGAAGATTTTATTTATTTGACAGAGATAGAGACAGCGAGAGAGGGAACACAAGCAGGGGGAGTGGGAGAGGGAGAAGCAGGCTTCCCACGGAGCTGAGAGCCCGATGCGGGGCTCGATCCCAGGACCCAGGGATCATGCCCTGAGTCGAAGGCAGATGCTTAATGACCTAGCCATCCAGGCGCCCCTCCGTCCCCCATTTCTTCTCTCAGACATCCCTCGCCTAGAACTCACCTCTCCACACATATGCTTTACCTCCTAGCTTAATCTGTTCCTGTCTTTGGCCCTTCCTCTCATCTGTTGGCAAATTTTGTCATTGTTTCTTACTGCTTACAAATAAGATGCACTTTTTATTTTTATTTTTAAAAGATTTTATTTATTTATTTGAGAGAGAGAGAGAACACAAGGAGCAGGGGGAGGAGCAGAGGGAAGGGCAGACTCCCCACTGAGCAGGGAGGGAGACATGGGGCTTGATCCCAGGACCTGGAGATCATGACCTGAACCAAAAGCAGACGCCTAACCAAGTGAGCCACCCAGGCACCCCAAGATGCACTCCTTTTAAAAAATATTTTATTTATGTATTTGAGAGAGCATGAGACAAAGCAGAGAGTACAACCAGGCGTGGGCTGGGGAGGAGGACAGAGGGAGAGAGGGATGCAGACTTCCCGCGGAGCAGGGAGCCTGATGCAGGGCTCCATCCCAGGACCCTGGGATAATGACCTGAGCAGAAGGCAGTCGCTTAACCACTGAGCCACCCAGGAACCCCCAGTCCTCCCTCCTCCTTTCTTCTCTCCTCTGCTGATGCTGATCTTCAGAATACTTCCCAATTTCTTGCATGATCTCTCCATCTCAGAGTCAATGTCAGGGGAAATGGTCCTTCAGACAGGAAATCACTGAAGAACACAGCCTGATCTGAGTATTGAGTTAGGATCCTAGGTTGACAATTTTGTCCCCAGTACAATAAAAATGTCGCTCTAGCTTGCATTGTTTCTGATGAGAAATCGGTAATTATCCTTGTCTTTGTTTCTCTGTATGGAATATCCATTACTCCTGTGGCTACTTTTAAGATTTTCTCTTTATCCCAGTTTTAAAGCTATCTGGTTATGATGTGACTTGACATAGTTTTTTTTCATGTTTCTTGTGCTTGGGGTTTGTTGAGCTCTTGTAGCTGTGAAATTATAGTTGTCATCAAGTTGGAAAAATCTCAGCTATTATTTTCTCAAATATTTTTTCTGCTTTCCCTTTCCTTCAGAGACTCCAGTTACCCACTTAAAGTTTTCCACAGCTCACTGATGAGTTCCTTTTCGCCCAGTCTTTTTTTCTTACTGTGTTTTGTTTTACACAGTGTCTACTGCTAAGTATTCAAGTTCATTATTTTATCTTTTGCAACAACTGAGCTGGTATTAATCCCATCTGATGTATTTTTCATTATAGTTTACATCTCTAGAAATTTAATCTGGGTCTTTTTTTTTTAAGAATTATTTATTTTTCAGAGAGAGAGTGTGTGTGTGCATGAACCAGGGGAGGGGCAGGGCAAGAAAGGGAGAGTCACAAGCAGACCCCACACTGAGCTCAGAGCCCATCATGGGGCTCCATCTCACATGATCTCCTGAGATCATGACCTGAGCTGAAACCAAGAGTCAGATGCTTTATGGACTGTGCCATCCAGGCACCCCACAATCTGGGTCTTTCAAAAATCTTTCACGTTTGATTTTTCTTCTAACTTCTTAAGCATATGGAGTACTTATAATAACTATGCTAATGTACCTGCCTACAAATTTTATTATCTGAATAATTTCTAGACTACTTTCGATTGATCTTTCTTCTCACTCTGGGTCATATTTTTCTATTTCTTTCCATCCCGTAATTTTTTTATTGGATGCCAAATAGTGTGAATTTTACTCTGTTGGGTTTGTGTTTTTGTTTGTATGCAATATATATTTTTTAAGATTTTATTTATTTGTTTGACAGTGAGAGAGAGAGCACAAGTAGGGGGAGCAGGCAGAGGGAGAAACAGGCTCCCCACTGAGCAGGGATGTGGGGCTTGATCCCAGGACTCCAAGACTGACCATGACCCGAGCTGAATACAGACGCCCAACGACTGAGCCACCCAGGGCCCCCCCCACCCCGTATACAATATTTTTGTATTTTAGCAAATATTCTTAAGCTTTGTTCTAGAATGCAACGAATTTACTCAGAAACAGTTTGATCCATTAAGGCATATTTTGTTAAGCTTTATTCGGTGGGACCTAAGTAGCTTCTAGTCTCGGGATAATTTTTCCAACCCCTGAGGCAAAAGGCTTCAGCGTAATTTACCTCATGCCCCATGAATTATGAGGTTTTTCCACATTGGGCTGGAGGGAACGGGCACTTTTTCCATTGCTGTATGAGCTCTGGAAATTGTTCACTTTGCTGCTTTCAGGTGGTTCTTTTCCCGCTACAGCAAGTTTCCTCACACACCTGTACTGAGCCGACTGTCACAGAGATCATTCTGAAGATCCCAAAGCTCTCTTCTGTCCTGTGCTCTGTTCCACACACTAGCTGCCTTGGCCTCCGTGGACTCCCCACTCTGCCTCCGCAGCTCCAGGAGACAGCTGGGCTCGGCCTGGGTCCCTCCCGCTGGAAGCCAGGAAAACCTGCAGGCAATATTGGGGGAGGGCCAGGGGGCGGGGGGGGATCACTGTCCTATACTGCCTGATGGCCAAAGTTCAAACATCATTGTTTCATAGATCCTGCCCAGTTTTTTGCTTGTTAAACAGGGGAGGCTCAACAGCAAAGGAAACCAGTAAAATGAGAAGGCAACTTATGGAATGGGAGAAAAATGCTTGCAAATCATAGATCTGATAAAGGGTTAATATCTGAAATATATAAAGAACTCATAAAATTCAATAGAAAAAAAAAGAACAGTACACTTTAAAAATGGGCAGAGGATCTAAATAGACATTTTTCCAAAAAAGACATACAGATGGGCAACAGGTACATGAAAATGTACCATACTACCCAAAGCCATCTATAGATTCAATAAAATCCCTATCAAGATGCCAATGACATTTTTCACAGAAGTAGAAAAAAGCAATCCTAAAATTTATATAGAACCTCAAAGACCCTGAATAACTAAAGGAAGCCTGAGAAAGAAGAATAAAAGTGGGAAGCATCACATCTTCTGATTTCAAGCTATGTTCTTAAGCTAGAGTATCAAAATAGTATGATACTGGCATAAAAACAGACACATAATCAATGGAACAGAATTGAGAGCACAAAAATAACTCCATGCATATAAGGCCAACTAATGTTTGACAAGGGATCCAAGGATACTCAGTGAAGAAAAGACAATTTCTTCCATACAGAAGGCTAACAGACACATGAAAAGATACTTAATATCACTAATCTTGAGGGAAATGCAAATCAAAACCACAATGAGAAACCACTTATGAGATATCAGAATGGCTAGTATCAAAAAGACAAAAAATAACAAGTGTTGGCAAGGATGTGGAGAAAAGGGAACTCTTGTGCACTGTTGGTGGGAATGTAAATTGGTGCAAACACGGTGGAAAACAGTATGGAGGTTCCTCAAAAAAACTAAAAATAGGGGCACCTGGCTAGTTCAGTCAGTAAAGCATGCAGACTCTTGACCTGGGGGTTGTAAATTCAAGTCCAGCGTTGGGTGTAGAGATTACTTAAAAATAAAATGTTTTAAAAGAATGAAATCTTGCCATTTCCAACAATGTGGATGGAGCTAGAGAGTATTATGCTAAGAGAAATAATTCAGTCAGGGGTGCCTGGGTGGCTCAGTCAGTTAATTGTCTGACTCAAGGTTTCAGCTCAGGTCATGATCTCTGTGTCATGAAATCGAGCCCCTCGCCTGGCTCCAAGTTAAGCTCAGAGTCTGCTTGGGATTCTTCCCCCCTCCCACCCCCTTCCCCCCTGCTCCTCCCTCTGCTTGTGCACTCCCCCACTCTCTCTAAAATACATACATACATACATACATACATACATACATACATACAATCTTAGAAAAACACAAATCCTAAAAATAAAAGTATCATATGATCTAGTAATTCTATTTCTGGGTATTTATCTGAAGAAAATGAAAACACTAATTTAGAAAGACATAAGCACCCCTATAGTTCACTGCAGCATTATTCACAATAGCCATGATATAGAAGCAACCCAAGTGTCCACTGATACGTGAATGGATGGTGTATAGAGACAGTGGACTATTACTCAGTCATAAAAAAGAATGAGATCTTGCCACTCGTGACAACATGGATGGACCTAGAGGGCGTTATGCTAAGTGGAATAAGTCAGACAGAGAAAGACATATACTGTATGATTTCATTTATATGTGGTATCTAAAACAAACAAATAAAAAACAACTACAATAAAAGAGAAACAGACTCCTAAATATAGAAAATGAACATGGTTGCTGAGAGGGGAAGGTGGTAGGAGGATGGACAAAATGGGTGAAGGGGAGAGGGGTATACAGGCTTCTAGTTATGGAATAAGTCATGGGGACGAAAGGAAGGGCACAGGGAATACAGTCAATGGTACTGTAAAGCATTGTATAGTGACAGAGGGAAGCTACACTTGTGAATACACATCTAGACTTGTCCAATCACTATGTGGTACGCCTGAAACTAATGTAACATTGTGGGTCAACTATACCTCAGTTAGAAAACTTTTGAGGGACACCTGCATGGCTGAGTCCTGGGATCGAGCCTCATGTTGGGCTCCCTGCTCAGCAGGGAGCCTGCTTCTCCCTCTCCCACTCCCCCTGCTTGTGTTCCCTCTCTCGCTGTATCTCTCTCTGTCAAATAGATAAATAAAATCTTTAAAAAATAATAAAATAAAATTTTTTTGAAAAGACAGTCTCTTCAATAAATGGTGCTGGGAAACTGGATATTCACATGTAAAAAAAAATGAAACTAAATCCCTATTTTATACCACTCACAAAATTAACTCGAATTGGATTAAACTTTTTTTTAGTTTTCTTTCTGGTTTTTTCTTTTTTTTTTTCTAAGATTTTATTTATTTATTTGTCTGAATGAGAGAGAGAGCACAAGCAGGGGAAACGGCAGGCAGAAGTAGAAGCAGGCTCCCCACTGAGCAAGGAGCCCTATGTGGAATTCGACTCCAGGACCCTGGGATCATGACCTGAGCTGAAGGCAAATGCTTAACAGACTGAGCCACCCTGGGATCCCTCTTTTTTATTTTATTTTTTTTTTAAGATTTATTTATTTGAGAGAGTGAGAGAGTGTGTGCATGCAAGCAGGGGGAGGGGGAGAGGGAGAAGGAGAATCTCCAGCAGACTCTGAGCTGCACATGGAGCCCAACGTGGGGCTCAGTTCCGTGACCCTGCCATTCACAACCTGAGCCAAAACCATGAGTCAGATGCTTAACCAACTGAGCCACCCAGGTGCTTCTCTAATTGGATTAAAGACTTAAATGTCAGACCTGAGACCATGAAACTCCTAGAAGAAAACATAGGAAAAAGCCTTTACATGGCAATGATTTTTTTAATATGACACATAAAGTACAGTCAACAACAAGAATAAATAAACAAGTGGGACTACATCAAACTAAAAAGCTTCTGCACAGAAAAAAACAAAAAAACAAACAAACAAAACCCAACCCCCACCCCCCAAATCAGAAAAATGAAAAGACAACTTATGGCATGGGAAAAAAATACTTGTCAATCATACATCTGATAAGGGGTTAATATCCAAAGTATATAAAGAACTCATATAACTCAATAGTACAAAAAAACCAAGTAATCCAATTAAAAATAGGCAAAGGACCTGAATAGATATATTTCCAAAGGAGACATAAAAATGGCCACCAGGAACATGAAAAGGTTCTCAACATCACTAATCATTAGGGAAATGCAAATCAGAACCACAATGATAGGGGAGCCTGGCTGGCTCAGTCAGTGGAGCATGGAAATCTTGATCTCGGGGTTGTAAGTTTGACCCCCACATTGGGTGTAGAGATTACTTAAAAATAAAATCTTTGGGGTGCTTGGCTGGCTCAGTCAGTAGAGTGTGCAAGTCTTGATCTGCGGATTGTAGGTTCAAGGCCCATGCTGGGTGTAGAGCTTACTTTTTTAAAAAATCTTTAAAAAAACCCCACAGTGATATGTCACCTCGTGCTTGTTAGAATGGCTATGTTCAACAAAAAGACAACAAAAACAAACTCATAGATACAGAGAACAGACTGGGAGCTACTAGAGTCAAGTGGAAGCAAAGTGGAAGAAGGTGGTCAAGAGGTACAAATCCAGTTATAAGGTAAATAAGTCCTGGGGATGTAAGGTACAGCATGGTGACTATAGTTAATAATACTGCACTGTATATTTGAAAAATGCTAAGAGAGTAGATCGTAAAAGTTCTCATCGCAAGAAAAAATATTTGTAATTATGTGGTGATGAATGTTAACTAACCTTATGGTGATCATTTCACAGTACACACTTATATCAAGTCATTATGTTGTACACCTAACACTAATGCAATGCCAAAGAAAACACTTTTTTAAACCACAGGAAAAAAAAAGCGTGATGAACGACAGAAAGAGCAAGGAAAAGCATGGCAAATATAAAGCCTAAAAGAGGATAATAGGAAAATATCCAAATATGTTAATAATCACAATAAATATAAATGGAAGAAATTCATTGATAGAGCATCGCTTATGTAAAAATGCAGGTAGAAGCTGCTTAAGAGAGACAAGAAGGTTAAAACTGAAGATCTAAAAACATGTAGCTCTAAAAGAATTTTGGGAGGAAAAAGTGGATCACATCATGAGGACAAAAAGTATACCACCACGAACATATAAAAATTCTAAACTTGTAGTCACCTAATAATAGTCTCAGAAAACAAAGTAAAGGGCGCCTGGGTGGCTCAGTGGGTTAAAGCCTCTGCCTTCGGCTCAGGTCATGATCTCAGGGTCCTGGGATCGAGGCCCGCATCGGGCTCCCTGCTCAGCGGGGAGCCTGCTTCCCCCTCTCTCTCTCTCTGCCTGCCTCTCTGCCTCCTTGTGATCTCTCTCCCTCTGTGAAATAAATAAATAAAATCTTAAAAAAAAATAAAAAAATAAAAAATAAAAAAAAGAAAACAAAGTAAAAATAGGTAAAATTACAAGGAAAAAAATTTAAATCCACTGTCAGAGGGAGATTTCAAAAAAATTACCTCAGTAATTGATAAATGGGAAAAAAGTAAAGATAAAAAAGATCTGAAAAATACAAATATAACCAACCAGTTTGATCCAGTGTATATCTGTGTATAGATGATTACATATAAGTAATCTATTATCTATTATATCTATTTTAGATATATCTGTTGGATACATAGATACCTATTATAGATAGATTTTATATATGTACATATCTATTATAAAAATAACAGACAATATTTATAATAGATATTATGGTGTATATAATGTATAGATAGATCTGAAATAGATATAACAAAATTTTAAGATTTGATAACCCTAAGTAGTGGACACAAGGATATATGATATACCATTCTCCAAACTTTACTCATACTTGATTAATTTTGTAAATTTTTTAAATTAATAAATATTCACCAAAAAATCTAAACTTGAGCACTAAGGCTGAACTCCCCATTTTGGCCTCTACAGATGCCTGACACTGAAGAGTGGACAAAGAGTTCAGATGCTCCCTCCTTGCACAAAATCCCCATCATAAGAAAACATCCTAGCAACTAGGATGGTGAGGAAATCAGAGTCAGGGGCGCCTGCGTGGCTCAGTGGGTTAAAGCCTCTGCCTTCAGCTCAGGTCATGATCCCAGGGTCCTGGGATTGAGCCCCAAATCAGGCTCCCTGCTCAGCAGGAAGCCTGCCTCCTCCTCTCTCTGCCTGCCTCTCTGCCTACTTGTAATCTCTCTCTCTCTCTCTCTGTGTCAAATAAATAAATAAATAAATAAAATATTAAAAAAAAAGAAAGAAAGAAAATCAGAGTCAGAGGACACCTGACTGGCTCTGCCAGCAGAGTACGTGACTCTTAATCTCAGGGTCATGAGTTCAAGCCCCATAAGGCAGAGAGCTTGCTGGAAGGAAGAGAGGGAGGAAGGAGGGAATGGAGAGAGGAAGGAAAGGAGGGAGGGACTGAGAATGTACTCAGGTAAGGTGGATACAATACATATTAGGGCAGAGACCCTCAACACTGCTTTCTCAAATATATCTGAGAAAGCAATATCACATTTGAAAAACAAATGAACACAAAACATGGGAGGGGAAATCTGGTCCCTGCTATTTCCTCTTGGTGAAGAAGCAGGTGATCTGGGTATTAACCAGCATGAGTGTGAGGATAAACTGGAAGGGATGCTCCACATGCTTGATTTCTGCTTTCTTGGAATTGCTCAACACTTTGTACATTGCTGCTTGGCAGTAAATTGACCTCTACTCTTGAGCCAAGGCTGGCCCTTCCCCAGACCGGTCTAAAGTCTCAGTCTTTACTCCTTTTTGTAGCTCCTCCAGTGCCCATTGAGTGTCTCACACAAAACAAATGCTTCAAAAAAATATATATCCTCAAAGCTGGAGGTTAAAAGGGACTTTAAAAACATATTAAAAAATGAATCCATTTTAACTGTATGACTAGGAATGCAATTTGGGCGATAAAACTGTAAAGAAACATAAAGAAGTTTATTTATGCCCATTTTTTGTCCTTACTATAAAAAAGTATGGGCAGTGTTTACTTTTGGAGGGAATAAGGAGACGGTGATTGGGATGGGGCACATGGGCAGCTGAAGATTTGTTTGTTTGTTTGTTTTATTACATATAATGTATTATTTGCCCCAGGGGTAGAGCACAGGCAGGGGTAGAGGCAAAAGGAAAAGCAGACTCCTCACCGAGCAGGGACCCAGATGTGGGGCTCACTCTCAAGACCCCAGGATCATGACGCAAGCCTCAGGCAGACACTTAACTGACTGAGCCACCCAGGCGCCCCATGGCTTCTGCTCTTAAACAAATAAACTGTAAACAAACACAACATTTCTAAGACAATTGGAGATGTGAACCATGGTGGAATACTTGATGATGCTAAAAAATCTTGTTAAGTATTTTAGCTGGGATAATAGTATTTTTGGTTACTTTTTGTTTTGTTTTGTTTTGTTTTGTTTTAGTGTATCTTGGGGCACCTGGGTGGCTCAGTCAGTTAAGTGTCTGACTCTTGCTTTCAGCGCAGGTCGTGATCTCAGTGTTGTGAGATTGAGCCCATGTCGGGGAGTTTGCTTTGCATTCTCTCTTCTTCTCCCTCCCGCTCACTCTCCCTCTCTCAAATAAATAAAATCTTTAAAAAATAATAAAAATAAAAGAGTATTTTTGAAAGGTACATATTAAAATAGTTACTAAAAAATGCAATCTTGAATTTGTATCAAAACAGGAGAGCAAGGAAACTGGATATGGGTACATAGATGAAACCAGATTGGCCATAAATTGATAATTGTTGAGCCTCATTACATTATTTCCTATTTCCCCTGCTTTAGTTTTACTTTTAAAAAACACCTTTATGAAGTATAACACATATCAATACATTCTATCACTTGTAAGTTTAAAATTTAATAATATTTTGTGAAAATTGATGTTAAGTGATTCCATTTAAATGAAATGTCCAGAAAAGCCCTATTTGGAGAGACAGAAAGATCATTTAAATGGAATTATGGGTAGGACACCTGGGTGGCTTAGTCGGTTAAGCAACCGACTCTTGATTTTGGCTCAGGTCATGATCTCAAGGTTGTGAGATCAAGCTGCAAGTCAGGCCCTGTATTGAGCATGGAGTCTGCTTAAGATTCTCTCTCTCCCTCTCCCTCTGCCCCCGCCCCCTACAATAAATAAATAAATCTTTTATTTATTTATTTTTAAGATTTTTATTTATTTGAGCAAGTGAGCAAGAGAGAGAGAGGGCGCCTGGGTGGCTCAGTGGGTTAAAGCCGCTGCCTTCGGCTCAGGTCATGATCCCAGCGNGCTCAGGTCATGATCCCAGGGTCCTGGGATCGAGGCCCACATCGGGCTCTCTGCTCAGCAGGGAGCCTGCTTCCTCCTCTCTCCTCTCTCTCTGCCTGCCTCTCTGCCTACTTGTAATCTCTCTCTCTGTGTCAAATGAATAAATAAAATCTTTAAAAAAAAAAGAGAGAGAGAGAGAGAGAGAGAGAGAGAGAGCACAAGCCAGGGAGGGAGAAGCAGACTCCCTGCAGAGCAAGGAGCCTGATGAGGGACTTGATTCCAGGACTCCCGGATCATGACCTGACCGAGGGCAGGTGCTTAACTGACTGAGCCACACAAGCACCCCAACAAATAAATCTTTAAAAAAAATAAATGGAATTACGGGGTGCTTGGGTGGCTCAGTCAGCTAAGGGTCAGACTCTGGATTTCAGCTCCGGTCATGATCTCAGGATCTTAAGATTGAGCCCTGTGTCAGGCCCTCTGCTGGGCATGGAAAGCTGCTTAAGATTCTCTCTCTCTCTGAACCATAAGAGACTCTTTATCTTAGGAAACAAACTGAGGGTTGCTGGAGGGGATGGGGGTAGGGGGATGGGGTAACTGGGTGATGGACACTGGGGAGGGTATGTGTTGTAATGAGCACTGAGTGTTCTATAAGACTGATGAATCACAGACCTGTATCCCTGAAACAAATAATACATTATGTGTTAATTAATTGAATTTAAATATAAAAAATTTAAAAAGATTCTCTCTTCCTCTACCCCTCTCCCCATTCACGGATGCTCTCTCCCTCTAAAAAAACCACTTATATGAAAAAATTTTAATGGAATTATGCACTATGTGTATAAGTTTGACATTACCTGTAACGCAAACAATTCTGTAGAACTTGACAATGACTTCCCTTCATAGAGCACCTTATGTTCCGGAAAGCACTCTCACATACTTCATCAGAATCGAACCATAGGGCACCTGGGTGGCTCAGTGGGTTAAAGCCTCTGCCTTCGGCTCAGGTCATGATCTCAGGGTCCTGGATCGAGTTCTGCATCGGGCTCTCTGCTCAACGGGGAGCCTGCTTCCTCCTCTCTCTCTGCCTGCCTCTCTGCTTACTTGTGATCTCTCTCTCTGTGTCAAATAAATAAATAAAATCTTAAAAAAAAAAAAAAAGAATCGCACCATACTCAAACTTTGTAAGTAAGGCAGGAGGACGTGTCTTACTTAGAGATCAGGAAACTGAGGCTCAGAGGGTTTAAGACACCTGCTCAAGGTCACAAAGCTAGGAAGCAGTAACTTGTCTGACAAGTAGTTAATGGAATCAGGAATCCGTCCCCCATCAAGCTGCCTCATTAGACTCCCTCGGGCCTCTCTGCATGGAGCTGGAGGATCAGAACTGCAAGCCAGGGCTGGCTCTGCATCCTCCTCACTCCCCATGGCTGGCCAATGGTTCTGCATATATGTTTGCCCCATGGTCTGTGTACCCGTGGCCCGGCACAGCAGAGGAGAGACGGCCTAAAATCTCAGCCTTCTCTTTGTGTCTTTGCATTTTTTTTAGGTTTATTTATTAATTTAAGTAATCTCTGCACCCAATGTGGGGCTCGAACTCACAACCCTGAGCTCAAGAGTTGCACGCTCTACCAACTGAGTCCTCCAGACTCCCCTGTGCCTTTGCATTTTTAATTTATTTTTTATTTTTATTTTTTAAGATTTACTTATTTATTTGAGAGAGTGTGTGCGAACAAGCGAGGCCTGATCCCTGAGATCATGACCTGAGCCAAAATCAAGAGTCCGTCGCTCAACCAACTGAGCCACCCAGGTGCCCTGTCTTTGCATTTTTAAAAATTATTATTGTCAGCCCTGTAACCCCGTACCTTGGTATTTTATAGTTATCATTCAGGAAGAATTCGGAAGTCAGCCGGACAGAGCTTTCCTCTAGGGAATGGGATTGGGGTCTCAGGACTCACTTTCCACCCAGTACTCTCTTGTTCCATTTGATTTTTTGTCCTAAGTTTGTGTTATTTCCATCACATAATGAAGGGGAAATCACTGTTATTACCAGTGAACAACGGCGCGTTTGCCAACCTCCCTGAAGATCCTGCTTCTATCGGCCTACTATAGGGCTGGGAAGATTACAAAGTGCTGGCAAACAGAACTTCTCATCTGAGTTCACTCATTCATTCAACAAATGTTTGATAACTAGTTCCTGTGTGTCCAGCACAGTTCTAGAAGCTAGAGATACAGCAGTGAACAAAACAGAAAGAAGTTCCTGCCCTCCTGGGGACTTAACATTCTACTGGGTATAGAAAGATCAGCAACCAAATTCATCAATGCGCTTGGGAGAAGGATGAAAGGTAAGGCAGGGGAGGGCAGTAAGGAGGACTGGGAAGAGGAGGCTGCCGTCTCGAACAGGATGGTCAGGGAAGGCGACCTGCGAAGACGGGAGAGGTGAGGGAGTGCTCCAGGGAGCTACCTGGGAGAGGACGGGTCCAGGCTCCAGCAAATGCAAAGGGCATGGCCAGCCTGCTTGAGGCGCGCCAGCGAGACTGCAGAAAGGCAGAGGAGTAGGAGGTGGAGTCCCGAGAGGATGCCCCCGCGTCTAGCTGAGAAGGGCGCGGCCCGGCCGGGGGCGCAGGAGCGGGTGGGACCAGCCGCAGAGACGAAGCCCGGGGAGGCGGTGGGGGCTCCAGCCGCGCTGTCGTCAGCGTCCCGAGGCTACCGCCGCGCCCCCAGCTCGCCCCGCACTCGCAGGAGCCGCCT
>LNAC01000286.1:2001319-2045488 GCA_002007465.1 Ailurus styani | reverse complement strand
GGCGGGCGGGGCCCGTCCCGCTCCCGAGGTTGCGTTCTCCCCCTCCCCAGCCTCGGCGGCGTCCCGGAGCCGGCCGCGCGTCCCCCCCGGCCCGGAGCCCGTCCCCCCTGCCCCGCCGGGAAAGGGAGCCAGGGCTCGCACAGCCGGGGTCCCCGTGGGCTTGCGGGTGGGAGCCTGGTCTCCGCATGCAGTTCGTCTCTTGACTCGATTCTTTCCTGGAGAACTTTCTTCCCCTCTCCCCCCGGGACGGAGCCGGGAGGAGCAGAATGGCAATGAATGGGGCTGCGGCAGTTCCCGCCTCACCCGCAGGCGTCTGCTCCCAGACCTAAGACAAAGCTTCCCCTGCTTCCCCCTTGGCGGTCAAGGTATCCGCCCCCTCTTGGACCCCACAGACCCCACCACCGTCTCTCTCTCACGCCCTCTCAGGAGGCTGTTCCTGGCTGCTCGGTCTTTCTTTCTTTCTTTTTAATTTTACTTATTTATTTGACAGAGAGATTACAAGCAGGCCGAGAGGCAGGGAGAGAGAGAGGAGGAAGCAGGCTCCCTGCTCAGCGGGGCTCCATCCCAGGACCCTGAGATCATGACCTGAGCCACCTGAGCCGAAGGCAGAGGCTTTAACCCACTGAGCCACCCAGGCGCCCTGCTGGGTCTTTCTAAAGCTCGGCTTTGATCAGTTTTGGTCTGGAATCTCCTTGAGTCTTCTAGCTTGAAAGTTGTGCCTAGAACTCTTGTGCTTCTGCTCAAAAAACCTTTAAGTGCTTTCCCCTCTCCAGACCCAGGAACGGATCTAGGATTTGTGGGACCTAGTGCAATTTTGGAGACCTCTTTAAAAAGGTGTGATAAAGTTTTTGGAATGTTGGTGAGGTTGGAGTGCAGAGCCGGCGGCAAAAAAAGAATTCTTGAAATGCCTCTGGTGCAAAAAGGTGATTTTCTTAGAGCGCAGGGACAGGACACGTGGGCAGAGAGAGAGCTGCTCCACTGGGGTTGTGAGGAGTGGCCGATTATAGACTTGAGGGTTGGGGGAGTAAGGGAAAAGGAGGGTGTCCAGGAGGGCTTTGAGATGCTGAAGAAGATACCGAAGGGCTTCCGGGTTGTCAGGCTAAGGTGGTTTTCCGCTCTAGCAGAGCATTAAGACTGTTGGTAGCTTCTTGGAGGAACGTTTTACTCTGCCGGCCTCAAGTATTTGCCAGTGGGCTGCAGGTTCTAAGGACATTTACTTTTTATCTACATTTCCTTTACCTTTGTTTCCCATGTCACTGTGGAGGGGACGGTGGTGCTGGGCTCCAGAAATTGAGTTATGGGTCTCTGGAAGTTAGGTTATTGGTTTTTTTTTGTTGTTGTTGTTTGTTTTTAAAGATTTTATTTATTTATTTGAGAGAGAGAGAGACAGTCGGAGCAGGGGCAGAAGGAGAAGGAGAAGCAAACTCCCCACTGAGCAAAGAGCCCAACACTGGGCTCGATCCCAGGACCCCAGGATCATGACCTGAGCTGAAGGCAGATGCTTAACCCACTGAGCCACCCAGGTGCCCCTGGAAGTTAGGTTATTGATTCAAATGCTTTTTTCTTGTAAATCACTAAGACATTGGTGAACTGAGGGGAGAGGAGTGTGGTCCCTATCAGTTCACCGTTCGTGTTTCCTTCCCTTAGTTTAGGACAGCCGGCAGTGCCTGAGGAAGGCACACGGATCCCACCCAGGAGTGGGGCGGGAGGGGGTTGGCCCGTGTCAGCCTGTGCTCTGTCCTCAGCTCGCCTTCTGCTCCCCCATCATGTGAAATCACAAAACAAAATTGCCTGGGTGCTGGAAAGGGCCTGTGCACCAGCGGAACCCTGAGGCTTAAGCTTCATTGGTTTCGGGGCTTGTCCCATCCACACTCCCCACCCAGTGGTTCTGAAACTTCACTGTGCTCAAATGTAGTCTGAGGGAACTTGTGCAAAATGCAGGCTCACATAGCAGTCTGGGGTGAAGGCTTAGCGTGTATTTTTAACAAGCTCTCCGGGGATTCTTCTCTGATTCGGGCAGTAACATTTCGTCAAGCCAGAACTGAGAGCCTTATCCTCTGACCCCAGTAAGAGCCTCTCCTCTACCCTCTTCCCACCACCTCCTACTGGTCGTGCACTGCATTCCTGCACTGGTGCTCAAAGTTTGTGGGGCTCATGGTCACCTGGAGAGCTCATGGAGCAGCCAGGCGTCTTGTCAAGCTCTCAGCCAATGACCGGCACCCACCAAAGCCAGAGAGTCACTCAGTTAGGCTCTGGTTGTTCAGCCTTTGTTTGCTCAGTCTCTTGCTCCTGCCCGCCATTTCCACCCCGCACCCCAGGAGGCTAGTCCTCTTCTCCATGTCTGATCCCTGACCCACAGTGAGGTGTAGTCCTTCCCCTCTCTGTATCCCTCATCCGGCCCTAATCACATCCCTCCTGGAAGTTTTCTTGTGGCTCTTCCATTTCATCCTTTTCCTAGAGCCTTAGTGTCGGGTAGGTCCTCCAAGGTCACCTAGCATCCCCCCACCCCCACTGCCCCCAGCTCCCTGAGCAGGGCAGATATGGGGTCTGCAAGGACGGAGGAGAGGTACTGAGTGCTGAGGACCAGGCAGGCAGGGGCTTGGCCTTGACCAGCTTTTCCTCCTCCACAGGAGAAGAGGCTGCTGGGGGTGACAGGCTCATCCATGAGCGGGACCTGGCCTGGCTGCAGCAGGCAGATGGTGAGTGCTTCCCCCTCCTACCCACAAAGTCCTCCGGGATGTTAGATCCCCTGGACAGGCCTGTCGTCCCCACCAGGAAGGGGGTTCCCTCCTCACCACACCCAGACTCTGTCATCTGTCCCTTAACAAGCCCCAGATACTGAGCTGCTGTCTCTTGTGTCTCCCCAGTGGTGGTGGCCGAAGTGACCCAGCCGTCGTTGGGTGTGGGCTACGAGCTGGGCCGGGCCGTGGCCCTCAACAAGCGGATCCTGTGCCTCTTCCGTCCGCAGTCTGGCCGAGGTGAGCACTCCAAGCCCTGGCTGGGCCCTCCTCCCACCCCAGCTTTCTGCATACCCAGCCCTGGGGGGCTCTGAGGACAGTGCCTACCCCCAAATCAGGACAGGGAAGGGAGCGGAGACAGGGACCGTGGTTGGAAGGCAGCTTCACCTCCCTCCGCCCTTCCTTCCCAGTGCTTTCAGCCATGATCCGGGGAGCAGCAGACGGCTCGAGGTTCCAGGTGCTGGACTACGAGGAGGACCAGGTGGAGGCCATGCTGGATCGCTACTTTGAGGCTGACCCTCCCTAGCAGGTGGCTGCCTCCCCTGACTCAGTGACTTGATTTAACCCCACTTTGTTAATTCTTCTAACCCCAGACTCTGCCCTCGTCCTCCTCCTACCTCTTAGCCCCAGTACCAAATTAAAAGGTATGTTTAAAATTCTACCTCTGTCTGTATGAGTGATGGGGCTGGATAGGTCCTCAGGAATATCCTTTTCTTCCCCGCTTCACTTCAAGATGTAGAGAGACCCATTAACATTCTGTAGGCCCCTAAGAGAGAGTGCTTCCTAATGCCCTCAGACTCCTGCCAGGAACGTTCAAGAATTTGGAGGAAGGCTAGCCCAGGGCGGGTGGCTGTTTCTCGGTCTCTGATGCTGGATGGAGTCTGTGGCAAGCGGACAGGCCTGCACCTGGCCCTGGACCATGCAAACCTTCATTTCCCTTTGTCAGCTTAGGTCAAATGGGTCTGCTTTGGGCCTTCTCTGAGAACACAAGTGTCTGGAGGTCCAAAAGAAAAGTGAAGAATGAGGGTTGGGGTATGGAGAGGGAGCAGGGAGCTGACGCTAGCCTTTGGGGACACAGCTGCGAAGACTACTTCCAGAGAAGTACTTGGAAAAAAAGTTTATTCAGTAAACAGAAAACAGAAGGTATTGCAGACACTGGGAATCGCCTCC
This sequence comes from Ailurus styani, assembly GCA_002007465.1. NCBI lineage: Eukaryota > Metazoa > Chordata > Mammalia > Carnivora > Ailuridae > Ailurus > Ailurus styani. The sequence goes on along the minus strand of LNAC01000286.1, from coordinate 2,041,580 downwards.
CCCAACGATGGCAGGAAGGGGCAACCTCACCCCCTCGGCCCCCAGGACTCTGGGACGGCTCCAGGTGTCCCTGTGTCCTGCCCCTCAGTCATAGGCCTCATCATCCTCTTCCTCGTCACCGAAGAAGAAAGTGTCTCGGTCCAGGTTCTCGGACTCCTCATCATAGGAAAAGCTGTCGTTGTCCAGCTCCTCATCAAACTCATCCTGCTGCCACTCGGGGACATCATCCTCGTCGTCGTCGTCCTCCTCCTCCTCCTCCTCCTCCAGCCCAGAGGAGCCCTGGGGCCTGGGGAGGGAGGGAGCCACAGTCAGCCCCAGGCGAAGCCACGCGTCTCCCACACCCCTGCAACCGCTCTGCCCACCCTACTCACCGACTGCCAGGCACATTGGATCCTTTCGCCTCTCGGGCCTCTGACGACGGGCTCTGCAGACCGACCCGGAAGTCCTGGTGAGGAGCCAAGGAGATGTGGGAAGTTGGGAGAGTAGAGGACCTGGGCCTCTGCCCAGCATTCCTTCACCCACCGTTCTCTGCCGGCCTTGCAGGTGCGGGTCCCCCGCAGAGGTGCTCCCACCTCCTCTCCCTCCCTCGTCCCGGGACTCCACGGCCCCAGGCCTGAGTGTCACGGAACTCGGGCAGTCTCCAGGGACACGGGTGGTGCCAGCGAGACACCCCACCCCCGTGCTTCAGGAGCTAACAGTGTCTGTTCCTGTCCTGTCTGCCCAAGCTATTCACTCCTCTGTAAGCTCCCTGAGGGCAGGACGCCTTGTTTAGATGCAACATCAGTGTATTAGAGCTAGAAAGAACCTCAGTGGACCCCCATTCTAACGTCCCACTTGGGAAGTAATGGAGAGTTCCCAAGGGATTCTGACGAGCAAGCATCTGGGCAAATAGCCTTGCTGCGGGCTGACTGTTGCAGCGCCCGCCAGGCGGTGAAGTGCCAGAGCCCAGCCGCATCCGGTGGGCTGGCCTAGGAGCCGGGGAGCGCGCCCAGGTCTCCAAACAGCTGCCTTTCCTTCTGGATCCCCCCAGGGCAGGGGCTGCGCTGGGCCCAGGCGGCCCCAGGCGGCCCCAGGCCGGGCCGCACACCTGGGTAGAATGCTGCAGGATAGCCAGCAGCCTCTCCTGGATCCTCCGCAGCAGCTCCAGGCCCGTGCTGAGGCAGTCTGCGCGCAGCAGGCGCAGGGACGAGGCCAGGTCTCGGCACCGCAGCAGCGTCTCCTCTGCAGAGGGGGCAGGCCACAGGGGCTCCCTCCCTCCTTCCTTCCAACACTTACTGAACATCTACCAAGTCCTACCAGCACCTAGCAGGCAGGGCTCTAGACTAGACATTCATTCTTGCGGGGCCTCCATCCCAGTGGGGGAGCAGATGGAAGCTAACAGGGCAGGTGAAGGCCTGCGCCCTTAGGCACCTTACGGCAAGCACCGCAGGCTTTCATGCCTGAAGTTTACGGGGCTGGTAGCGATAGGGCTGGGAAGGATGAGGGGGCGGAGGGCAGTGCGGCGGGGGAGCTGGGGTGGGGGTGCCAGCTTGCCGCTGTTTGCGGGGAGGGGATGCTGCGCTGGGGCGGTGGGGGGGGCACACCAAGGAGTATCTGCAGGGCGTTGGTGTGCAGCTCCAGGTTCTCGGTCTGCTGCTCCACCACGTCCATGTGCTCCGTGTCCTGGTTGTAGAAGCTGTACACGCAGGCGTAGGCCAGCACCTGTGGGAGCCCCAGTCAGCCCCTTCCTTGCTGAGCCTCGGCACCGCCCCCTCCCCGGCCCATTCCCTCCCTCCCCGCCAGAGCCCCCTGGCACACCCCCACCCCCGTCCCCACCACCTTGCGGGCCTGCTCCAGTCCCCGGCAGGCGTCACTGAGGAAGGTGAAGGATCTGGGGGGCGGCACCTCATGGATGGCAGACACGCGGTTCCTCAGGGTCACAGCGAACTCCTGTGCCGGGCAAGGCCGATCAGCGCCGCGGGCAGCCCTCCCGGCCCGCTCGGAGCCACTCGGCACCCACTGGATCCGGATCTGGGACGCCCGCCCCGCCCCCCACCCCAGCCCTCTGACCTCCCTGCTCACCCGGGCCTGGTGATGGAAAGTACATCTCTCGTTATAGTCCTGAAACCGCTTCTCCTGGCGAGCTGCTCTGCTTACCTGGGAACAACAGGTTGAGCGGAAGGGCTCTGGGGTGCTTCGCTGGGCAAGTCGGGGCGGACACGCTAGGCACCCTGCATGCGGGCCTTCAGACACTTTGCCCAGACCTTTGCATTTAATCCTAATCCTAACTCTGTGAAGTAGGTCCCGTTATTCTCCCTCTCTGCAGGGGAGGATGCCAAGGCGTGGGCAAGGAAACTAGCCCCAAGCCACCTACTAAGCAGTGGTTCCAGGCTCTGACACAAGCCACGGCTCTGCACGGCTCTGCTCGGCTCTGGCCTGGTGCCTCCGACAATGCACAGCCCTCCCAGTATGGAACTCCCAGCACCGGCAGGCCCGGGGGCTTCTGTCTTCACACGGAGCCTCTGTCCTACCAGCTGTTCGGCTGCTCAGGACACAGAGCCGTCTCTGCCCAGGGCCTGCAGCCGCATCCTATCCTGGCTGCCCTGGGGCCCCCCTGGCCCGGCCCGGCCCCTTACCATGGCAGAGCAGTTGTAGTAGTCTTTGTGATTTGGCTTCCAGGACTTGAGGCAGCGCCAGCAAAATCCGTGGTTGCATTTGGCACAGGTCATGCTGTGGAGGAAGCTGGCTGGTCAGAGGGCTACCAGGTCAGGGCCACGCCGGGAACACCCGGATGAGGCCCGGAGGCCCTGCCAAACCTGCCCTCACCCCTCCATGCCCTGACAGTCTCTAACCTCACCAACCCCTAGGGAGCACACCCTAGCTTCCGAGCCCATCCAGTGCGGACTTAAAAGCAGGGGAAGGAGCGTTAAGGTGCAGGAGTCACTGGAGGGCGAGTACCTGCCGTCCTCTACTCAGCTCTCTGGTGAGCCCCATGGGCCCCCCACCCCATACTGCCAGGCCTCCCACCCTCTCCTGTGCCCTCTGACCCTACCAATGCCCGCAGTACCCCCTCTTACTGCAGACACCCCTCGTTCTTCTCAATAGGAGCCTGGCAGCTGGGACAGCGCTTGGAGATGAGCTTGGCCAGGTGCTTGCTCTGGGCCTCCACGCTCATGCCGTCGTAGTAGCCACCGTCGTCGACCCACTGGGACATGTGGCCACAGCTGGCAGGGTAGTGTGCCTAGAGCAGTAGGGGGCGGGGAGGACACGGCTGAGCCCTGAGCCCGGGCCCAGGGTGGTGCTGCCGGTGTGCAAGGGAGGGAGGTCGCATGAAAAGGTGTGAGGGGGGGGGAACAGAGCTTGACCCGGTGGCAGAGGGTGAGGACAAGGCAGAGTGTGTGTGTGCGTGTGTGTGTGTGTGTGTGTGTGTGTGTGTGTGTGTGTCGAGAGGGGTGATGGCAGGGGAGCAGTGTAGACCATGCCCCGGGGGCATGGCTGGGCAGGCCCCCACCTCAGGGAAACTACAGTTGAAGCAGGAGGCCCAGCCACACTTGGAGCAGGTGGTCCCACAGCCCAGGCCCTGGCGGCACAGGATGCGGTCGCAGCCCTGGGGGTTGGTGCACCAGGTCAGGTTGGAGCAGCTCTCCACATAACCGCGCAGGAGGGCCTTCTCGTACTGTGGGGACACAGGTGCCACCGGTGAGGACCCGGCTCTCTAGGACCCCACACGTCCATAACCACCGCCCCTCCCCACCCCACCCCCTGCACGGCAGTCCACTCCCTGGGCCTGTCCCTCTGGCTGCGCAGCGCAGCCTCCCGCAGAAGAGGGGCTACCTTGGAGATGACATCTGGCGAGGAGACAATGGCCCGGATGAAGGCTCCGGTGGGCTGCGCGGGGCAGTCAGCAATGGGGCAGGTGCAATTCAACACAAGGTTCTGCTCAATCCGAGTTGTCAGATACTCATTCCAGCAAGACTGAGGAGGAAGGGAGGGGCCGCTCAGGGACAGCGGGGGAGCAGCCCAGGACGCCAGTGTCCTGGTAAGTCACCTAGCACCCATCCCCGACAATGTGGAAGGCCAGGGACAAGCCTGCTCCAGAGCCACCTCACAACGGACCCTAACCTTTCTGGCTTCTGTGGGTTTTCCTGGGATTGGCCCAAATCACAGCTGCCTTCGAGAACATGTGGGTCAAGACAGTGGCCTCATTTTAATTATTGCTGGGATGCACATGGAGGGAATGGGTAAGAGAAGCAAGAAAAAGGAGATGATTCAAGTGCTAAGAAAGATGTGGAGCGAGGAAGACGGCTGGAGAGGAAGGAGGCCTAGGGACCCTAGGGTGCCTTTTCCCCGCCGGGTGGCTGGACTTGAACGCAGTGAACGCTGCCTTGGATCTCCTCCTGGCCCCATCTGCTCGCCTGGCTCCTCGGTGCTCCCATTCCCCCAGACTCAGCCTCTTCACAAAACAGCCTCACCCACCGCATCCCCCAGTCCCAGTCACCCATATCGGAAGCCTCGTGTCTCCCAGATCTTTTTCAAGCTCCTGCATCACTGGGCCACCCTAAACCAGGCCCTTATCCCCTCACCCCTAAATTGTGGCAGGAGCTTGTCCCCATAAATGGTCGTCCTACCCTGATCCCTCCTCCATGCAATCCCCACTTGGTTCAAGCGTAATCAGCAGCCTGAGGCTCCTAAAATACCCCATTAATGACTCCGAAGCTTCCTTCACAACTGCTGACTGCAGAGCTTTCCAAGATGGTGCATCTAGACGCCGAGGGGAGTGCCTGAATCCGCACCAGTGGTACCAAAGCTCCAGGGTAAATGGAGAGTGCCTTACCGGACTATTTTTACTCAAAGCAAATTACTAAACAGAACAAAACAAAACCCTCTTTATAGTGAAACAAACCCAGGTAAACTAGGAAGTTGAAGGCAGAATTCTGCATTTTTTGAGATAGAACAGGAAAACGCTCCAAATTCAGACCACACACTTGTAGGCACACAGGGTCCCTTAGGCCTAGAGGCCAAAGGCTGGCCTCTCTGTTTGGAGCCTATCCCACTTCCCTAAGGAGCCCCTCCGCTGCGGCCTTGTTGTAGCTTCCGCTGCCCTCCTCGTCCAGCCCACCCGGAATGCGGTCTCCAACCCGTATCCCCCTCATGCCTCTGCCAACCCTGCCTGTCCCTCGAGGCTCACATGCAAAAGCCCCCTCGGACAGCCCCAAGCCCCATGATTTCCCTTCTCTGAGTTCTCTTGCATTTCCCTGTGCTGCTCAGCTATGACTTATTCACAGGCTCCTCCTTGGCTGGGACTCATCCAACGAGCCTGTTTTCCCCGTGCTCCCTGTCTCTACGACTCTACACGGGGGTCCGTGCGGCTCAGCGCCCTGGGCCTGCTTCTTTTTCCCTTCGGGATGCTAGCCAGGCCGCTCCACTTCATTCCAAACTCCCCTGTCCAGTGTCCTGATGGGCACCCTGCTTCCACGCTTGATCTGCCCAAGCCTTTCTTCCACACGCGGTGATCTTTTCAAAAATATAAATCACATCCATCCTCTCACCCTCCTGCTTAACCCTACTGTGGCTTTTTGTAAAGTCAAGCCCACTGTCTGCCGATCCCAGCTCAACTGGGCCCCCGTCTCCCTCCCAGATCTCTCCCTCGGCTGTCCCACCACATCACTGTGCTTTAGCCACCAGGCTCAGCTTCTTCACGCTTGCTGTCCCCTCCGTCTGCCACGCTCTTCCCCTAGATGGTCCCCTCCTCAGGATGGCCTTTCCTGACAATCTGAAGTCCCTGGCCAGCCCCTCCCCCACTCCTCACCTCAGTCATTTCCTATGATGTGACTCTGTTGTATTTCCTTCCTGCACTTATCATGAGAGTGTGAGCGCCCTGGAGCAAGACCGCCCAAGTCCGAATCCTGACCTTGGGCAGGTGACTTCTCAGGGCGCCTCCATCTGTCTCCAGCAAAAATACCTACCTCACACGACTACCATAGAAATTAAGCAAGACAATGCATGTATCACAGCGGAATGGCCCAGAACATGTCCCCCATAAGTATTAGCTACTCGTATTATTAGCTCTTGGGTCATTTCTTGCTTGGACTTCCCCACCCCCTCACACAGCACCCAGTGCTGTGCACATAGTGAGTTTGTGACAAATGTTAGTTAAATGATAAAGTCAAAATGGAAAGGAAATAATTAAGAACCTGGGAAAAGGGAGCACACACAACGGTGTAAGAAGAGTAACTTGAAGCCGAGAGGAAGGGAGGGAGAAAAAGTACCCGTATAGATGCCTGCCCGAGCTCATGTCCCAGATCACCCACCCCTGCAGGGACGCTGTTGGCAGAGGCAGCTGGATTCACGGCAACAAGCGTGCTCATCCTGTTAAGTTGAAGTATTTGGGCTTGGCACCAGTTCTAAGAGCTGTGAGGCAGGGAATATATGACACTCAGCACCCCGGCTCCCGACACCTCAGCCCCTCTCCCCCGCCACCGAGGACCACTCACTCCCCGTCTTCAGCCTTCTCTGCTCTGCCTCACAGTGGCAATCCCTGGCTTCCCATAATTCCCTCTACTTCTGTGGAGGTGTGCTCTGGTTTACACCATTTCCTTTCATTTTTATGTTCAATGAGAATATATGGTAAGTGCTGATGTTCTGAGATAAAGAGACTTGGTGATAAGGAAACCATAAACCTACTGTCATCACCAATTTACTAACACGTCTCATTTATGAAGTGCCTTGATGTATAGTTTACGTGTGTGCATTATCTATCTACCTATCTATTGTTCTCAAACTTGGCTGAACACTAGAATCACCTGCATTTTTAAAACTCTAGATGTCTAGGGCACCAGCGTGGCTCAGTTGGTTAAGCATCTGATTCTTGATTTTGGCTCAGGTCATGATCTCAGGGTCATGGGATCGAGTCCTGTGTTGGGCTCTGCACTCAGCACAGAGACCCACTGTCTCAAATAAATAAATTAAATAAATAAATAAATAAAATTTGTAAAAGAAAAAAAATGAAGTAAAAAATAGAAAAACACAGACAAATAAAATAAAATAAAATTCTAGATACCTGGGTTTCACCTCGAGATTCTGATTTAACTGGTCTGGGTTACCGTCTGAGCATGAGGATTCTTTTTTTTTTTTTTTTTTTTTAAAGGTTGGGGGTAAAGGGCACAGAGAGAATCCCAGCCAGGCTCCACACCCAGCATGGAGCCCAACATGGGGCTCAATCTGACAACCCTGAGATCATGATCTGAGCCAAAATCAAGAGTCGGATGCTCAACTGACTGAGTCGCCCAGCCCCCAAGCATGAGGATTTTTAAAAGCTCCCAGTGATTCTAATACACAGCAAGCCTTTACAGCCCCTGCTCCCTATCGCTGGATCCTGACAACTAGCCTTCGGAGTGCTGAGGCTGGCGGCACCACTTACAGATGACAAAAGCAGTTTGCGAGGGACTAAGCGGGCTGTCCAACATCAGCCCAGCTAGGAAATGGCAGTGCGGGGGTAGAACCCCACAGCTGCCAAGGAAGTATGCTGGAGGTGGAAAGCCAGGGGCGGGCGAGAAGCAGGCGCAGCCTCACCTTACAGCAGTAGTGCCTGCAGCACAGGGAGGGCAAGTCGTCATCGGGCTCCAGCGGGCTGACGCACACAGGGCAGTGGTCGGGGCGTGCAGGGGCAGCCTGGGCCTGGGGCACGCACAGCCCAGCCGCCAGCAACAGGGGCTCAGGGTTATCACTGTAGCTCTGCAGCAGCTGCTCAGCACCCCAGTGGGAATGAGCCAAAAGGTGTTGAGCCACATCTGGCTCCAGGTTCAGCGTCTCCTGCACCTGCCGTACCGTCTGCTCCATCAACCCTTCGACCTCCTGGGGGCTCATGGTGCGGCCTGCAGGGAGCTGGAGAGATGCCAGGGCGGCGACGGCTTCTGGGCTTGAGGGGAGAGAAGAGGCAGACATCAGTCTCCCTGCCCTGTTTACCTACTAAATGAAACCTGCCCCCCACACCCCCACCTCAGCTCCTCACTTGGGCACCCCTGCTTGTGCGTGCTTCACCTGCCTCAGGACGACCACCCAAACCCACTGTCCGAGCATGGCTCTCCATAGAAGTATCTGTAAGTGGGGTGGGGCTGGCTGTCACAGTGATTTCGGGCACTCCAGGATCTGACGGGCAGCCATCAGGATGCTAGGTATGGACAGGATCCTCACAGCAGATGGGATAATCCCACTGTAAGCCCCACCCCAAATACCAGCAATCTGTCTGGTGAGAGACCAGAGTCTATGGCCTCACTACTCAAAATATGGGCCAAGGACCAGCAGCCTGAGTGTCACAGAGAGCTCTACTGATCAGGACCTTCCTCCTAAGTTTTTTTTTTTTTTTTAAGATTTTATTTGTCAGAGAGAGAGAGAGAGCACAAGCAGGCAGAGGCAGAGAGAGAAGCAGGCTCCCCGTTGAGCAAGGAGTCCAATGTGTGACTCGAACCCAGGACCCTGGAGCCATGACCCAAGCTGAAGGCAGCCGTTTAACCAAATGAGCCATCCAGGCGGCCCCAGGATCTGCCTTTTAATGGAATCCCCTCTGTGATATGTATGCAAGTGATTCCTCTAGAAAACTCACTCTACACACAGTGCAGGGGACAGGCATGAAAGCAGTGCCGAAACAACTTCTGGTGAACTGGATGTGACGGGACAAGCTTTAGGGGGTGCCGGCTAATTAGGGGGATCCTATGGCAAATTCCTCTTGGAACAGGCTTCTTGAAAACTAGAGTTTGTGCATTTCACGGAGCAGACTGCATCATCGGCACTCAATATGTATCTGTATGATATTTCATTTTTGCTTAGAACGAGAAACATCCATACAGGAGCTTATGTGTCTGGGTCCCTTGCCTAAGGGCTGGCTCTTGGGGGATGGGGACAGCAAGACCCCTGATCAGGAAGGCAGAGAAGGGGATGACAGTGCTGACAAGGGAATGAGGACAGGCAAAGTGGGAGAGATAACAGAGGCAGGAAAAACGGGGTAAGACAAAGAAAGAAATGAGTGTCTTTTCACCAAAGAGCCTGACTTTGGCACTAAACCTGCTCCCGTGTCACTGCAGTGCCATCTGTCCTGGGGAGCCCATCCCTCCCTACTGGCTTGGAGCCCTTGCAGCCGGGGAACAGGGCTGCGGACAGCTACCTAGGCTTGGAGGTCTTGGTGGTCTGGTTGCCACAGAAGGGGACCTCTGCCTGACCCCGGCAAGGCCCCGTAGGCTCTGGGGTGGCGTACATCAGGATCTGGGGCTGGTCGTTGCGCCGTTCCACATAGCCCTGGCCCAGGAGGTGCAGGATGCAAGAAAGGACATCTGTACTGGTACAGGCCACGCCTCCTGCAACAGTGCGGCCCAGGCTTCCGGGGGGGTTTGGACCCTTGTGCCAGGCCTCCAGCACCTGGATGCGACAAGAGGAAACATGCAGGCTACTTTTACCTAGAGGAGCCAGCCTTCCTGGGTTCAATGCTCAGCTCTTCCACTTACTAGCTGTGTGACTACGGATATGTTACTAACTCTCAGGCCTCACTTTTCTTCTCTGTCAAATGGGAATAACAGTAAATGATAATAATACCACTGCTGTCACCTATCCCATAAGACTGTTGTGCGGATTAAATGACTTAATCACACAAACTCTTGGAAGAAGGCCTGGCATGTGGTGAATATTCACGTCTCATCTCTACCTTCTGTCTAGCTAAGTGCTCTGTCAGGAAGAGAAAACCCAGATGCAAATGTCACCCTACGAGGTCTCGTACAGAGAGAGTTTACCCTCCATTGTGATGATCCTTGGCTCTAAGCCCCAACCATGAGCCTGACTCTCTCCCTCCCTTAACTTCACGGTCCTCTCAGCCTACCAGACAAACCAGCTGATCGATATGGAGGCCCTTTTCCCCATGGCCTTTGAGAATACGGACAAGAAGACAGCTCAAGAGGTTCCTCTTCTGTTCCAGAGTTCGGCCCTCATCCTTCTCGACGTTCAAGTACGTCTGGGACGGTATCAGCCACAGAGCCTCCCCACAGCGCTGGGGCCCAGGCGTCCGAAGCCGCAGCACACCTGGAACTCACTCCCAGTCAGCACCCAAGGAGGGGAAGGGAGAGGTGAGTGGCAGCAAAGGGGACCCCGTTCATTCCCCCCCGACATGCCCACCATAAGCGCCCCACTCCTAGGAGCAGCAGCACAGCCCAGTCCCCCTTGACCTACCCCTGGGTGGAAAGTCCTGACCCTCATGCAGGGTCAAAGGGCCATTGTCTGAGGTGAGGGGCAGAAGAGCCTGGAGCAGTAGCTCTGGAGTGAGTCCAGAATTCTTCAGCAGGGTCTCCACAGACACCTCCTGGTGAGGAGAAATAGGGTGTCAGGAGTAGATAGGGAAAAGGAAAATAAGAGGGGGGAAGGAGGGAAGAAGGGGCAGAGTTTAGGAGGAGAACAGTGGCAGACAGGGAGACAGGGGCAAGAGAAGACAGAGAGCGGCTGAGGAGCTGAGGCACCTCTATCTGATTGAAATACAACAGCAGCCACATCTGCACGGTGGACACATGCAGGGTCTGGTCCCCAAACTGCAGCTCAGCCCGGCCCAGCCACGTCCACTGCAGCCGCCGATGTGGTCCCATGTCCAAGACTGGATGATTCTGACCTGGGAAAGCACAGAGAAGAGTAGAGACAAAGAGCAGGGGAAACCAGGGGGTTAGAGGCTGAGGCCAGGGTGTACCATTAGTCAAGCCTCACTCCTGCTGATCTCTGCGGGGAGGAGGGTCCCATAGAAGTGACTTGTCAAGCTTCCATAGCTCAGCCTCCTCTGTGCCTGCCTCCCCGGTGAGCCACACGTATCTGGGACCCCAACCTGTGCCTCGCCCCAAACCAGGCAGGCTCCACCAGAGAGAAGAGACCTAGGTTTTGCCCTCAAGGAGCTGACTGTTTTTAAAGAACTCCTAGGCTGCATCTCTTCCTTCTCCTGTGTTACGGCTCAGGCAAGATGAGCCTGGATGTTCACCCATAGTAGAAAGCAAGGACACTGTCAAAGGCGGAGAGTATCAAAAGGAGCCAGTCGGAGGGGTGCTCTCTGGCTAAAGATGGGACAGTATGAACATCAAGAAAATAACACCTCTGCTGGATTGAAACACATGAAATATTTTAAAAAGAGTTTTATGACTCATGAGTTCATCATGAGATTTTTTTTTTTTAAACCACACTGGTTATCTCTTTGGAGGATGCTAGAGGAACCAACACATTATTTTGAAAACCAGTTAAGAATAAGGGGGAGGAGGAGAGAATCGAGACTTTCCTGTATAAACCATACTTCAGGGTAACCAAAAAGTTGAGAGAAAACATTCCAGCGAATATGACAAAACCAGAATGGTGCAATCGATCAGTACGTCCCAATGAAATGACAGAGCTGAGCAATGGTAATGAGTGACCGCCTTGTGAGAAGCTGACAGGAAACTACATATAATGTGCAGATCAGACTTGCAACACTGAAATCCACTGATCCATCATAAAACATCCCAGAGACAGGTAGAAGGACACACTACCACCTGTGAAATGCTCTTGCCCCAGAAATCACACCCAAATTGGAACCAACTTCTACATCTAAGTATCTGTTTTCCAGAAGTGAAACAGAAAAGGAATAGGCCAGAGGACACCATGTGGATACAGTCAGCAAAATCCAGCCTGTGGACAACTCTGTGTGGCAAACAATCCAGTTTCCTCCACAGACAATTCTAAGGGGGCAAAAACTTGAAAGCAGGATCTATAGATTAATGGAGATGAAAGATAGAGCTCGATCAAATGCAAGAAGTGGGCTTTGTAAGGATCCCCAATAAACAAACTAATTTTGAAAACTTGAGAAAACAGGGGAAATATGGACACTTTGCTGTTTGATATTAGGAACTGTTATTAATTTCTCAAAGTCTGACCAATGTAGTGCCCTTGCTTTTAAAAAGAGAATCCTTAATCTTTTAAATTTGAGAACTGGGGAAAGTGGGTGCAGAGTACAGAGGAAATGAGATTGGCCATGAATTGACCCATGCTGGTACACTGGAGTTGATTCTTTTTTTTTTTTTTTTTTAAGATTTATGTATTTATTTGAGAGAGAGTATCTCTCAAATAAATACATAAATCTTAAAAAACGCACACAGAAGGAAAGGGAGATACAGACTCCCACTGAGCAGGAAGCCCAATCCAGGGCTCGATCCCAGGACCCAGGAATCATGACCTGAGCCAAAGGCATATGCTCATCTGACTGAGCCACCCAGGTACCCCACATTCTGTCTACTTTTGCGTATGTCTGGAATTTATCATAATAAAAAAATTTTTAAATGAGGGTGAAGGCAAGCCATTCTCAAAAACTGATGTTTTGGGTACCTGGGTGGCTCAGTGGGTTAAAGACTCTGCCTTCGGCTCAGGTCATGATCTCAGGGTCCTGGGATTGAGGCCCGCATTGGGCTCTCTGCTCAGCAGGTAACCTGCTTCCTCCTCTCTCTTTGCCTGCCTCTCTGCCTACTTGTAATCTCTGTCAAATAAATAAATAAAATCTTTAGAAAAAAAAGATAAAAAAAATAAAATCTTTAAAAAAAAGATTTTCTATAGTCCTTTTATTGCTCAGGAAGGTAGGGGAATGATATTAACAAGCCAAACATACAGGTTACAAACATAAGGGTAATCAGACATAAGGGTAATCAACTACAGAAATAGAATGTGTGACTTTCAAAACTGGTAGAGACAAAAAAAGGAATTAAAAAAGATCAATCCAAAGAAGAGGAGAAAAATGTACAAAAATCCAAGGTAGAAACGTATCTAAAAATGTGTTCAATTTGTTATTCTTCTTTTAACTGTCCATGTGTTTTATGTATTCTTTTGTATAACTAACATTTAAAATTACAAGAAGGGTAAACTAAAATGTAAGAGCCTAGCAATAAAAGCCAAATATATCATTACTTATAAAAAGTATAAACAGGGCGCCTGGGTGGCTCAGTGGGTTAAAGCCGCTGCCTTCGGCTCAGGTCATGATCCCAGCGTCCTGGGATCGAGGCCCGCATCGGGCTCTCTGCTCAGTGGGGAGCCTGCTTCCTCCTCTCTCCTCTCTCTCTGCCTGCCTCTCTGCCTACTTGTAATCTCTCTCTGTGTCAAATAAATAAATAAAATCTTTAAAAAAAATAAAAAATAAAAAATAAATAAAAAGTATAAACAGGCTAAAATTGACAACTCAAAAGGAGAGATTGTTAGGTTGAATAAAAAACAAATTCTAGGTATTCATAAGACACCTGCCTAAAATAAGAGTACGGCAGAATTAAAAGTAAATGATACTGGGGGATATTCTGATGAGAGCAGAATACAGGCATGGTCTGGAAGTATCTCCCCAACAGATAGCTTAATAGTGGCAAGGGGAAAATATCAACTATACAGTGGGAAATCAAACCACCTCTTGATCAGGTTTTCAAAATTCACATTACAAAAGAGGAGCAGATGGAAATTTGTGCTTCCAAATGAGACACACAGAGGACATAATGTCACTTCCTTAGGATTCTGCCCCAGAATGCATCACCTGAATCTAATTATGAGGAAATGTACAAATTTAAAATGAAAAACATTTAGAAAAATTTAAACGGCTACACTGTCCAAGGGTGTCAATGTTGTAAAAGACAAAAAAAAAAGAGGCTAAGGTAGTGTTTCATGTTATGGAGACTAAAGAGATGACAACTAAACATTATAGATGGTCCTAGACTAGACACTGTCCTGGACTAAAAAAATAACAGACATTATGGAGTCATTTGACAAAATCAGAACATGGAAAATAGATTAAAGTATTACACCAATGTTAAATTTTTGAAACTGATAAATGAACTATTATTATGTAAGAGAGCACCATGATTCTTAGGAAATATATATTCAAGCATTTAGAGGCAAAGGGCCAGTATATATGCAATTTACTGTCAGTGGTTTGGGGGAGAAAATGTATGTGTGTGTTTGTGTGTATGTGTAAATACACATTTTATAAATGAATATATACAGAAAGAGCAAACGATAAAAGCAAACGGGGCAAATGTTAACAATAGGTAAACTTGGGTAAAGAGTATGTGAGTGTTCTCACGTGGTGGGTGGCTCAGTCAGTTAAGCATCTGCCTTTGGCTCAAGTCATGATCTCAGGCTCCCTGCTCAGCAGAGAGTCTGCTTCTCCCTCTCCCTCCCTCTTCCCCCCACCCATCTTGTGCTCTCTCTCTCTCAAATAAAGTCTTTAAAAAAAAAAAAAGAATGAGTGTTCTTTGTATTATTCTTACCATTTTTCTGTAAATTTGAAATTATTTCCAAATTTACAAATTTTAAGTAAAAGAATAACTGAATTATCCACCTAAAATGGTTAAAATGGAGGGGCACCTGGCAGGCTCAGCCAGTGGAGCCTACGACTCTTGAACTCAGGGTTGTGAGTTTGAGCCCCACACTGAGTGTAGAGATTACTTAAAAATAGAATCTTTAAAAAATGGTTCAAATGGCAAATTTTATGTTATTCATCTTTCACCACAATAAAAGAAGCCTAAAACAATTACAATTCTCCCCTGACCCTGTAAAAGGATAGAAAGATATTCTGGAAAAACCCTAACCAAAGAAAGCTGGTATATTATTAACACCAGATAAAAATAGACTTTGAGAGAAAAAGCTTTACTAGAAAGAAAGAAGGTCATTTTATAATAATGAAGTTTAATTAACTATTAAGATTTTAAACCTGCGTAGTCCATTATGGTAGCCACATGTGGCTACTTAAACTGGTTAAAGTAAATAAAATTAAACACTCAATTCCTCAGTCGAACTGTCACATTTCAGTAGCTACAAACGGCCATCATACTGAAGAGTACAGAAAATAACTTTTCCATCACTGCAGAAAGTTCTACTGGACAGCATTGTTAAATGATTTTAAACTTTTATCTAAACTTTATTTTATTTTTAAAAAGATCTTATTTATTTACTTGAGAGAAAGAGAGAGTGGGGGGGGGAGCAGGAGAGGGACAAGCAGCACCCCCACCCCAGCACAAAGCCCAATACAGGGCTTGATCCCATGTCACCAAGATCATGGCTTAAGCCAAAATCAAGAGTTGGATGCCTAAATGACTGAGCCATCTGGGGCCTCCATCTAAACTTTAATTTTTAGAAAGAGAGAGAGAGAGAGAGAGAGAGAGTCCAGGGGAGGAGGGGCAGAGGGAGAGAATCTTTTTTTTTTTTTTAAGATTTTATTTATTTATTTGACAGAGAGAGGTCGCAAGTAGGCAGAGAGGCAGGCAGAGAGAGAGGAGGAAGCAGGCTCCTTGCTGAGCAGAAGCCTGATGGGGGACTCGATCCCAGGACCCCGAGATCATGACCTGAGCCGAAGGCAGAGGCTTAACCCGCTGAGCCACCCAGGCACCCCAAAGGAGAGAATCTGAAGCAGACTCTGCACCCAGCACGGAGGCCAAGGAGTGGCTCAATCTCACAAGCCTGAGATCACAACCTAAGCCAAAATCAAGAGTTTGGACGTTTAACCAACTGAGCCACCCACTGGGAACACATAAACTTTTATCTAATAACATAGTCAAAAAATATATAAAGCAAAGCTGACCTGATAAAAAGTTTAAAAATTCACTTGTGGGGCACCTGGGTGGCTTAGTTGGTTAAGTTGCTGCCTTCAGCTCAGGTTATGATCCCAGGGTCCTGGGATCAAGCCCCAGGTCGGGCTCCCTGCTCATCGAGGAGTCTGCTTCTCCCTCTGCTCCTCCCCCTAGGTCATGCTCATGTGTGCACATGCACTCTCTCCCTCAAAAAAATTTTTAAAAATCTTTTTAAGGGCGCCTGGGTGGCTCAGTGGGTTAAAGCCTCTGCCTTCGGCTCAGGTCATGATCTCAGGGTCCTGGGATCGAGGCCCGCATCGGGCTCCCTGCTTGGCGGGGAGCCTGCTTCCTCCTCTCTCTCTGCCTGCCTCTCTGCCTACTTGTGATCTGATCTCTCTCTCTCTCTCTCTGTCAAATAAATAAAAACAAAAAAAACAATTAAAAAAATCTTTTTAAAAATTCACTATCATAGGGTGCCTGGGTGGCTTAGTTGGTTAAGCAACTGCCTTTGGCTCAGGTCATGATCCTGGAGTCCGAGGATTGAGTCCCGCATCAGGCTCCCTGCTCTGCAGGGAGTCTGCCTCTTCCTCTGGCTCTCCCCCTCTCTCATTCTTTCTCTCTCTCTCTCTCTCTCTCTCTCTCAAAAAAATAAATAAATAAAATCTTTAAAAAAATTTTAAAAAGTTTAAATTAAAAAAAATTAAAATTCACTATCATAATGATAGATCTTAATACACCTCTCTCAGTAATAGATCAAGCAGACAAAAATGAGTAAGATTACAGCAGATTTGAAGAATACAATGAACAAAGTCAACATAGTGGAATGTGTAGAAGCCTTTAACCGGCAGCAGAAGAATACACATTCTTCTTAATCACACATGGAACACTTAGAAAATCTGACCATCTACTAGGCCGTAAAGGAAGTCTAAAGACATTGCAAAGATTCAGAATCAAAGAAACCATCTTCTTTAGCCACAGTGGAACAAGGGTTGAAATCTAAAACAAAAAGACAACTAAACGAAGAAAAACTGGTTTGAGAATTTTCAAATATACTTCTAGAAAAGTAACAGATCAAAGTAGAACTAAAAAAATACTAAATACTCATACACAACATAATAAAAACTTAGGCAACATCCCAAACGTCCATCAACAGGAGAAAGGGTAAATATATTCATACAATGGAAAGGAATCTACAATACAAAAAACAAAGTAATGATACAACAGCCTGGATAGCCCTCACAGACATTACACCCACTGAAAGAAACTGGACACAGCAGAATATATACCCTATTATTCTGCTTATATGATGTTCAAATACAGGCAAGAATCTATGGTGATAAAAGGAAGAACAATGGTTTCTCTGGGAAGAACATATGAACTAGAAAGGGACACGAAGCAGGAAGTCTCCTGGGGTGCTGGAAATGGTCTGGGGGTGGTTATGGGAGTATATGTGTATATAAAATTCATTAAGTCATAATTAAGACTTGTGTACTTTACTGAAAACTATTCCACAAGAAAAATAAATCTAAACAAAACAAAACTGAATGCAGCTAAAGCAATGTTGAGAGGAAAATGAAGAGCCTTAAACATTTTTACTTGGAAAGAAGACTGAAAAGGATAAAAATTAAGTAAGCAAGCAACTTGAAGTTAGAAAAAGAAAAATGGAACAAATTCATACAAAAGTGACAGCAATGATGAGAGACCTTAAGAAAGCTCTAACCCACCTTCTCCCCCTTCCCTAGGAGACTGCTGTCTCTAGAGACCGTTTTTCTTCATGGCTACACATTCCTGTCCACAGGTCCTCTCCTCTTCCTCTCCTGCCACCCCAAATCTCACCCCAATCTCCAATTGCCTGTCCCTATCTCCTCACTCTGGCTGTAGAAATTGGAGAAGCGGTCAAGGGCATCACAGAATTCAGTGGGAAGGCACTTTCTGGGATGGTACAGGTAGCAGAGTGGGGAGACCGGCCAGCAGCGTGGTGACAGGACCAGTATGGAAACTGTTGGACTTGAATCTTCGATAAATAGTTCTTTCTCAGCCTCCTCTTCCTCTGCTTCCTCCTGAGAGACAGAAGGATTTCAAGGGCTCTTGGGCTCCCTTCTTTGGTCTAGCCTTTTGCTCTCATATTCGCCCACTCATTTCCCTTGCTCTTACCTCCTCTTCTTCCAGGCCCTGTTCCTCCTCATCCTCCTGCTCCAAGAGCAGCTTGTCGAGCCGCTGGAGCTGGAAGAGGTGGAACTGGCGCTGCAGCTCCTCGGACGTGCTCAGGCTGCGCAGCATCTGCTGGGGGAGGCGGTTGGGGAAGCAGAGGCCGATCTGCTCCAGCACGGCCCCCTCCAGCCAGCTCGAGCCCACGCTCAGAAGACGGTCTGCCATGTAGTGCCTGCAGCACACGCAGAGCAGCCGAGCCTCAGTGCGGCCGCTCGCTCAGCCCAGGTCCTGCCTCCCCATCCAGAACGTAGGTTCCTCTGTTGCAGCGGGTCTGGGTCACAGGCCCTGCCTCCCCTCTCCCTTCCTGCTCCCTTTCCACCCCACCTTTCCATGCCCCGCCCATCTCTGTATCTTAATCTCTCCTCTCCACTGCCTCCTGTCCCCTCTTCCCTCCAAGCCTCAAATCTTCACCCTCCCTAGACTCC
Source organism: Ailurus styani (assembly GCA_002007465.1). Lineage (NCBI taxonomy): Eukaryota > Metazoa > Chordata > Mammalia > Carnivora > Ailuridae > Ailurus > Ailurus styani. Next base: position 2,023,384 of record LNAC01000286.1, on the reverse strand, counting down.
AGGCCTCCCCTCCCCTACCTCTCAGACCTGCACTCACTGGTAGAAGTGCTCAAAAGTAGTGGCCAGCTCCAGGCCAGAGAGGACCATGATGGGCTCCAGGTGCCGCTGAAGCCGCCCCAGCATTTCCACTCCAGGGGCTCCGCCAACCAGGCCGCCCTGGATCTGCTGGTCGATGTGCCTGGCAAACCGCTCACTTATCTGGGGGCAATGGAAAGGGCACCAGCCAAGCATGAGGAGGGCGTGGAGCAGGAGAGTGGGGGATGAGAGGAGGTGAGAGGTAGAGAAAGAGGCGAGCCTGCACCGGGTGACCAGGCGACCGGGAGGCCGCGGGTACTCACGTGGGCAGCGGTGAGAAAGGACTGCTGGAGCAAGGCACCCGAGAAGCCACTGCGCAGAGCCAGCGTGAAGGCTGCCCGAGGCCCAAAGAGCTCTGAGCCTGCTCTCTGCAAATGCTCATAGAGTTTACAGTATCGAGGCACGAAGTCGGGAGCCCTCCAGGCTGCGGCCAGGAACCTGCTGACCTGAGAAGGGAGGAGAAGGACCAGCAGATGCCGCAGGCTGGCCGCAGCCCTGCCTCAGACCACAGTTTCCTTGCTCTCACCTGCTCCTGCACCACGCTCAGCCAGCACTGTGTTATGTTCCTCAGGCTGCTGCTGGGAAGGGCTGGTGAGGGCCCGGGGCTCCGATCCCGGCCCTTACTGTTCTTGCTGACTGTGGAGACAGAGGGCGAGGGAAGCAGCTTTGTCTCAGCCCTGGAGTGAATCCAGGGGTCTTGGGTACTGACCCCTTGAAAGGCCCAGAACAGAGCACTCAGGGAGAGTAAGATCCAAGACGGGGAGGAGCCAGGTACCACCACTGCCCAGGTGCTTAGCTCAACAGGCCATTGCTGGGACTTACTGGGCCGAGTGGACGGCTCAGGAGAAGGCTCAGGCGGGAGCTCCACATGTACCAGCAAGTGACAAAGGCGACGAACTCGAGAGGCAAAGGATGCTGCTCGACTCAGGGGGTTCTGAGAGCTCTCCCTTTGCTCTAAGTACTGATCCAGCAGCCACCCCAGGGAGCTCACACCCTCTGCATCTAAAAGACGACAGGTCAGAAACAGGTGGTGGGAAATAGGGGGACAGAGCCCAGGAAGGGAAGAGAAAAGGCCCAATTACACAAAAAAGTCTGGGGAGCAGTTGGGCCCAGGCTTACTTCAGCTGGAGTCTGGGAAGGGGGGCGGTGCTAAGCAGATGGGGGTGGGTCAGAGAAGACTGAAATACCAGAGTCCCAGGGAGCAGTCCCTGGGGCAGGAAGGAGAGGAACACTGAGGTGACAGGCCTTCAGGGATAAAGACAGGGACCAAGAGAACCGAGAGCGCTAACTCAGGTGATCCCTGGGAATTATTACGAGGGGCTGGTTAGCGGAGCCAGGGGTCAGGAGGGTTACCGGGGGAGGTGATGTTCTGCACCAGGGGGCTGACCAGGGCCTCCCAGCAGGTCTTGCCCAGTGCTCGGGCAGCCTCGTCATCAGGGAGGAAGCGATCAGCAAAATTCTGCTCGTGGCGCAGAACCCTGTTAAGTCTGGGGATAAGGAGTGTGTGGTCAAGGATTTAAGGCACAGGTTTCTCTGCAGCCTCCACTCAAGTGCAGTCAGCTCCCACTCTTGCTGTGCTCGGTCCCCTAACCAGCTCGCTGCCACCAGCACACACTTGTCACCTGTGTTCCCCTTTCCCTCATGGCCTAGCTGCTGCTTTACCTTTCAGACTCCTGCAGAAGTCTCCCACCACCTTCATTTTTTTAAAGATTTTTATTTATTTATTTATTTATTTATTTGAGAGAGAGAAACTGAGTGGGGGAGAGAGGGAGAAAGAATCTGAAGCAGACTCTGTGCTGAGTGCAGAACCCAAAGCAGGGCTCACTCCCATGCCTATGAGATCAGGACCTGAGCCAAAACCAAGAGTCCGATGCTCATCGACTGAGCCACCCAGGCGCCCCTCCCACCACCTGCTCCTTAACAGCGTCCTCCCACTGAATTACCCTCTCCTCGCCCTGCAGCCAGGCCCACTGCCTGCACCACCCACCGGGGACAGAGCTGGAGGAGGCGCTTGCGGTCCTCTGCTATGTCCCGGCTCCAGGCTTGTGCCCGAATGGTATAGAAGAGACATGTCCGGCGACACAGCTGCTCCCGGAACAGTGGCCAGAAAGTGGGCTTGGGGCCCAGGACCTCCACGCCTCGAACCCGGGTGTCGATGCCGCCCTGTAACGTGCAGACTTGTCTACCACCTAAGCCACCCAGCCACCAAGTGCTACCAAAAGAAAGCCAGGCCTCCCGCCCTGAGTTTCCCAGAGGCCCGTGGGACATTCCTACATCTCTGGAACTCAAGAGACTCCCGGGCCATCCTGGGGGATGCAGTCACTGTAAAGACCCTGTGCTACCCCGGGATCCCCAGCCTAGCCTCCTCCCTCACCCCACCTGCTGGCAGCGCTTTATGCGGATCTGGATGACGGGCCAGAAGCGGTTCAGGTTCTCCAGGAGCACCACCCGGCTGGCGGACGGCATCACGTTGACCTGGTGCGGGAGGGGAACAGGAGAGAGGACTGTCCACCTCCAGCAGTGGGGTTGGAGGGACTAATGACGGCAACCAAACCTTGTGACGGTGTGTGCGCTTTACTTCTGCACTGAGCCCACAGACCCGTGCCAATCTGCCTGGTCCCCTAACCAGCTTGCTGCCACCAGCACACACTTGTCACCTGTGTTCCCCTTACCCCCATGAACCCTGCTCTCAGTGCTTAGGAAGCAAAGCCGGGTCCCTACCGTGTTGAGCTCAGTGCTGATGCAGCTGGCACTATCGCCCCCAAACACCACCACCCTGGCCGGCATGTAGCTTGAGTCCTCACTGGCCACGAGCAAAGTCAGCTGCCTGGGAGGGGAGAAAATAATCAGTTAGAACTGGGGTCCTGCTCTTCGAAATGACTTCAACTCACCACCTCCTCCTCAGACTCCTGTCCCTCTGCTGCCTCCTTAAGTGTCAGTCTTCCCAAAGCCTCTGCTTTCCTCTTATCTTCCCCTAATGTGACTATTTAAAACCATAGTTTCAACCAGAAACTAATACCCTTATGACTCCAAATCCACATCTCTACCCTAGACGGCTCCTCTCAGCTCTCAGGCTGCGCACCCAGCACACACTTCCCTGTCAGACTCCACAGGCCCCTCGAAGTCAACGCGCGCAAGCAGAGCCATCATCCGTCCACCGAGGCCTGCCGCTCTTCCTATATCCCTCTCGGGAAGAAAACTGCCATCTCCCTAGAGTGCTCTGTCACTGTGACTCCTCCTGTTCACAGCTTCCCTCACGTCAATGGTGCGTCCTGGAGACTCTGGCCCTTGAGATCTGTCAGTCTGCCACCCCATCGCTATGCCCATTCCCCCTGCCTGACTGAAGACATTCATTTCTCAATGAGACCACCACATAAACCTTCCAACTCTCTGGCCTCCAGCCCAAACTCCCATAATCACCAGGGTGACCTCTCTTTTTTTTTTTTTTAAGATTTTATTTATTTATTTGACAGAGAGAGACCACAAGCAGGGGGAGAGGCAGAGGGAGAAGCAGGCTCCCCACTGAGCAGGGAGCCCGATGCAGGGCTCAATCCCAGGACCCTGGAACCATGACCCGAGCTGAAGGCAGACGTTTAACCGACTGAGCCACCCAGGCGCCCCAAGGGTGACTTTTCTAAATACTACTAATAAAAAAAATCTAGTTTTGTCTCTTCTCTTCTTAAAATCCTTCAGTGGCTCCCCCAGCTTCAGAACAAAGCTCAAACTTCTTAGCTCACAGAACCCTCTATGGTCTGGCTCTGCCTAGTTTTCTGGCTTTGTCTCCTGCCATTTCACGACACACACCCTACATTCCAGCCAAACACAGTCACTTAAACTTCCCCCAAACACGTCGTTGTGATTCTTACTTCCATTTTGCACATGTGCTCTCCCTCTGCCTGGACTAGCCACTGCCCTCTCTCTATACATCTTTATATAACTAATTTCAAAGCTCAGCTCACTTAACCCCTCCTTCTGGAAGCCTTCTCTCACCTCTCACTTGCTCTCAGGGTCCAAGTCACCTTTTGTTACTCTTACAAGATTTTCCAGGCTAGCTCCCCAACAAGACCACAAGTTCCCCGAAGACGGGTACCATAACTTATTGTCCTCAGAGTCCCAAACCCTGGCCCAGTGCCTGGCACAGAGTATACATTAAACAAGTACCCATGGGAAGAGTGAATAGGAAAGTTCTCAATCTCCCTCAACACCATCCACAGGGCAATGGCATCTGTCCCTAGTGGGAGGAGCACGTCACCAGGCTCAGGGAGCCAGGATGTCTATACTGCAAAGGAATGTGTCTATCTGTTCATTGCACAAAATGGGTTTGAGTGTGTCTCTCACACATCAGGTTTACAGAGTTGCGTGTGTGGGTGCTTGGAGAAGGTATACTGGGGTATCTCAAGGTACCCGCGTGTGTGTGTGTGTGCGTGCCTATGTGTGTGTGAGCATGTTCCCACCTGACAAGGACGCCCTGGTGCATGTGCAAGGTGATGTAGTGGGAGCCGGTGCTGCCGTTGGACTCCCAGTAGGTCTTGGGGTTGCGGTCCGTCAGCTTGCTGGCCCGGTGCGGATTGGAGGACACCTCCACCTTCTCCCAGCACTTGTCCTCCTTCACCTCCACACTGGAACCTGCAGGTGGGGCGCAGGGGTGGCCGTCACAGCCTGGTTAATTGAGAAAGAAGAAAGGCAAGGGACAGGGAGAACAAATACTGGGGTGCGAGCCAGGAGAAAGCAGATGGGGGCACAAACCCTGGCAGAGATGCCTGAGGAACACGTCAAAGAAGGGGATGTTGATGGGCTGATGGGTCCGTCTGTGGTCTTCGATCTGGCCCAGGACCATCTGCAGCCAGAACAGCAGAGAGAAGGGGCACGGGGAGGAAGGAAGAATTTGAAGAACATACAGAAACATATATGGAGAACAGCCAAGGGGCAACAAAACACTCGACCCCTTTCTTCACACATTCTGGCAGAACAGGACCATTGCTGGGTAACGGCTGGGAAACACGTGCCCCAGATTTGCTGCCACTTGTGCCAAACAGGGACCCACACTGAATCTCCTTCCCCTGCTTCTGGCCTATGTTCTCCCTCAGCTCTGGCCTCCCGAGTCTCCTCACCTGAATGCAACCAGCCAGGATGCTGGAGGTGAGGTTACTGTAGAGCTGGGCATGTTTCTCACACTCTGTCACCAGGTCCCGGAGCTCAGAGGCCAGCAGCAGCTGAGCCGAGTGCTTGTCCAGGACTTTGGAAAGGGCCTCTTTGGCTCCCAGGCAGCAGAGAACCACAGCGTAGTCCTTATGCATGGAGGCCAGGCGATGCAGAAAGCAGAGCAGCTCCTGGACAATCTGAGCCCAGAGCCACACGGATTAACGTATGGGAAATGAAGGTTGGGCCCCGGAAGGGACGAGGGGTGGCTTTAGAAAAGAGAACGTGGTGGATGAGATTTGGGAGAAGCTTGAAAGCGCAGGGAAAGGAGAGTACCCACGAAGGTTGGGGCAGAGCAGTAGGGTGCTGAGACTCCTGAGCTGGCAGAGCCTGGGCACAGCTTCCAATGCTCCTTCCTGCCAGGCCAAAGCCCTCTCAATAGCCCACCTTGGTGCCTGAACCTCAGTCCACAAGGCACAAACCCGGAAGGGTGGAGAGTGAGGAATGTTTGGACTGGTGAGTGTGGGCTTCCCTAAACCCAGAATCCAAAATCCAGCTGCACCCAAAAGATTTATACTTCAAAGGCCTCAGTTCTGAGGACTCAGAGGACAGTCCTTCCTCTCCACCTGTCTCACTGTTCAGACCCGCCCAGAAAGGCTGCACTTGGCCGTCCAGAACCTCACAAGGTAGCTGGTGCCCCAGAAGCTGCCTTTCCCTCCCCCACCCTCACCAGGGCTCTGGTACCTCAGAGTCACTGCTAGGGCCACTGAGACAGTTGAGGCAGGGCTCCAAGACCTCGTGCCAGGGGAGGACCATTGCCTCAGGGTGATCCAGCAGCCGGGTCATGATCCTGGTGAGGGGATGAAAACAAGCAAAGTCCCTGCAGTCTGCCGGCTCCCCTCGCCTCTGATGCATGGGTGCCCCAACAGGCCCCTCACCTCAGTGCGGTCAGCAGCAGAGTTTTGTTGGGCCCCGGGGCATCCAGAGTCTTCAGCAACAGGAGGAAGGGCTGGGTCTCCTGCTGCAGGCGCTTGAGGAGGGGCCTCACGGCGCCCCCTGGGCCACCCTCACAGCACAGCACCCGCTCCAAGCCCAGGAGGAGCTCTGCAGACGGGCCCCCCACCAGCGATCGGATCAGGCGCTCAGGGGACCCATCCTGGCCCAGGGCACCAGGGGTTTCCAGTGCTGCTGCCCAGACACATGGGAGGGAAAAAACGAGTATGAAGAGGAGTCATGCAAGTTGGTCAAACCAAGAACTGGGCAGGTCCAGAAAATCACCCCCCAATTTTCCTCCTGTTGGGAGGATGTCTGTAGTTTGTACCAAACCGTGGGGGATTTTTCTTCTCTGGCCCCAGATATACAGCTAGCTGCCATCTGGAAAAAAGTTGAGTATGGCGAACGCTGTCACGTTCAACACAAGACATTTTTAATTCACACAGTCCTACAATTACCTGTTATTATTAAATGGTAGCTAAGCTGCCACATCAGCCAATAAGTGTAAGCTATTATAATTACATCCCCCTACTATCCAGCATGTTGGTTTTACAGATTTTATTTTTAAGTAATCTCTACACCCAGGGTGGAGCTGGAACTTAAAACCCCAAGACTGAGAGTCGCCAGGTCTACTGACTGCGCCAGCCAGGCACCCCCGCATGCTGACTTTAGAGAGATAATTCTCCTTACCTATTCTAGACTCTCCTCCTTCTGGCCAGGAAGTCCTACTTAAGACTTAACTTGGGCGCCAGAACCCTTACTCATTTCCTGAAGGTTCATCATGTCTTTCCAGGAAGATATTAGTACATAAGCCTTAGCCCTCCCGGCCGCAGGTCGGCACTGCCCGGTTCCTCGGAAGAACCACCCCTCCCACAACGGTACCTGTGCGCTCAGGACTGCCCGGTGGCTCTGAATAGCGATTGAGAAGCATCGTGAGGATGGTGCGTGTGGTAGGCATGGGACCAGCCCCTGGTGCTATCCCGGAGTGCCTGAACAAGGTGTCTCTCAGCTCTTGGGTTATGATCTGGTCCCCCAGAGTGTGGTGGTTGCACAGAAGCAGGTTGAGCAGGAGCAGACCATTTCTCACTGCGGAGGAGCACCTGGGAGGAGGGAGGCAACCCGGGGAGAAATGGAAAGGGAGTAAACGCAATGGAAGCAGGAAGTGTGTACAAAGAGGAGGAGGACTGAGGCTGGGGAAGGAGGAAAGGGCTCCCGGGCTCCCTCTGAGGCCAGGACATCTGGTTCCCTGACCCCGGGTCACTCCTCCCAACCCCAGGAAGGAAGATCAGCATGCCCCGCTCTCTCTGGGGATCTCTCTCCCCCGAGTCACTTGGTCCCTCTACCAACAACAGTCAGAAAGGGCCACCAACGTTTCATCCAGAGGTAACAACGTAAAGGGAATTTCTGTGAAGCCCATGAGATATGGGTGGGGTGGCAGTGGGGCTTGGGGCTTAGCGGGAGTTTGGAGGGTGATGCTCTGACCCTTCTGTGTTTAGCATCAGGATCACGGCTGCAGGGACAGTAAGGAGCAGGCTCTCAGAGCCTGGGCGGGTGGCTGAGTCGATGCTGGCGAAGATCTCTCTGGTCATCTGGGCATCAAACAAAGGGTGGATAGAATCTCGGCCAGTAACAAAAGTGGGGATCTCCGAGGAGCTGGCAATGGCCAGCATCTTCAGTGCCTGCAACGGGGATGTGGAAGCAGAGTCAGCAGTGGGCAGGGCCAACACGCAGAGAAAGAGGAGAGCCAGGTCCTCATTCTCAACTCCAAACTTTGGGGCAGCTGAGCTGTTTGCAAATAGGTCAAGTAGGAGATGGAAAAGGAAGAGGTTGTGATGGGATACCAAATGCTACAAACAAAAAGAGAGAGAAAGAAAGAAAGCAAAGGAAAAAATGAGGCTCAGTGGTAAAAATCAGCCTGCCACTTGGCTCTGCCAGCACAGAGGCCAAGTTGCATGGCCGCCCCCTCCTGCAGCTTCCTGGGTGGGGCGGGGCAGGGCGGGGGTGGGAACTGTCACAGCATCTAGTTCTCTTCAAATACTTTCCTTGACATTGTCTTCCATCTCCCTGGACCACCCCTCCCCTTGCAAAACCTCCCGTCTCTCGAGTTCCAGTACCCCATAGCCTCCTGGTTGGCCTGCCTCTCTGGAGTTCCTCTTCTTAATCCACGAACATGGAAGTTCCTGTCCCCTCCTCACTCTGCACTCCCTCCCTGGGCAACCTCATCAGCTCCCACAGCTTCAATTACCACCAACAGGCTGAGACTCGCAAACCTACATCCCCTGTCCTCCAAACCCAGTAGTCAACCCCCCTCAACAAGACTACCTCAAAAGACTACTCTCACAGGAAGAGTGGTTGGAATTATAGGGGAAAATACTTGGAACTGGTGAACTTGTTTGCTGGTAATATAAAGAAAATTCAATTAAGATGAACGCCATACCATCAGAGTGGAGGCTACCTTCCCTGGGGAAAGTGCTGACCCTTGAGAAGAAACCCACCAGGGATGGAGATTAGAACCAATTCTCAGGACACTCTCCCTTAGAAGGCCTGAATGCATATGCTACCTCCCTTTCTCCCTTTCTTTATCCCCCACTCCCCAGTTAGCTGAATTCTGTAAACCTGAAGTTATAAACAGGATGATGCAATTCTGCTATGGGGGAAGAGTTTGAATTTAGGGGCAAATGCTGTATTTTGGTCATGCAATCTGAAAGGGTTAGGAATTCTTTGAGCAAACATGGCCTAGACATGAATGCTTGGCTGCCCTTCAGAGGAGCAGCACCTGGCCCCTTATAGGAAGGAGCCACCCAGCGTCATCCTGGAACAGCCCGCTCTCAGGGGACCCATACTCCTGTCCACACTGTTGCCACTACACTGTTCAAATCCATTCTCGGCACTGATCTGGATGAAGCCTACCCGTCCCTCTCAGGGATCCCAGGCTATACAGAGCATACCCCGCCCACACCTCCTACCAGGCAGCACTTGTGTCTGGAGTAGTCAGGAAGCCAAATTCTTCTGTGAGCTCCCCTGAATGGGGCCCCTCCTTCCCCATCCTCCAGGGCCCAAGAGGGGCAAGGGACCCACATCTGGCAAGGGGATAGTTTCTTTCTTTTTTTTTTTATGATTTTATTTATTTATTTGACAGAGAGAGATCACAAGTAGGCAGAGAGGCAGGCAGAGAGAGAGGAAGCAGGCTCTCTGCTTAGCAGAGAGCCCGATGTGGGGCTCGATCCCAGGACCCTGAGATCATGACCTGAGCCGAAGGCAGAGGCTTTAACCCACTGAGCCACCCAGGTGCCCCAGGGGGATATTTTCTACGTAAGGGTACCACTCGGATCAAAGGGTAAGAAATTACTTTGTCACATGCAGAAAATTAGTCTCTAACCAAACACTTAACTGTAACTAAAAAGACACGGGAAATTCAACAAACCTAAAAACTCAACTCGGGATCTTCTCCCCATACCTCTTCCTCGTCCCACATTCCCCCACTGAGTAAATGGCCTCCACCTCCCCTCTGCTGCTCCATTTTAAACCTGGGAGTCATTCTTAAAAGTATGCATCTCCTTTTCTCCCAAACACACACTCAATCTCCAAGACTGACCAGCTGGAACCTTCAACCCCCTCCCCTGCATCTTTCGTCCCAAGGTCTCTTCCCTGGTCTAAATCACCACAGCACCTCCTCAAGGTCAGCAGCCCCCAACCTGCCCCTTTTCTTTTTTTTAAGATTTTATTTATTTATTTTACAGAGAGAGTACAAGCAGAGGGAGATGCAGGCTTCCCGCTGAGCAGGGAGCCCGACACAGGGCTCAATCCCAGGGTCCCGGGATCAGGACCCAAGCCAAAGGCAAATGCTTAATGACTGAGCCACCCAGGCGCCCCCCAACCTGTCCCTCTCACCCATCGCTCTCTCCCGCCAGGCCCAGTCAACTCACCGCCAGCCCCGCCTGCTGCACCAGGACGGAAGTCTTATATTCTTGCATGCAAACCAGCACAGCGTAGATGCCGCCCTCCCTGGCAAAGAGTGGGCGCCACTCATGCTTGGTCATGAGCAGGTAGAGGAGGCGCAGGGCCAGCACCACCACCATCTTCTCTCCCACCTGGTTGGTCAGCAGCTCCACCAGCGTCTTCACTAGCTTCTCTCTTAGAGAGAAGAGACATTGGAGTTCCCCACCCCAGAAGTCACACCTGACTCTCCGCCCGACCCATCTCCACCAAGACCCAACCCCCCACCCCTCTCCAACCTGCTCTTCTCCTCAGCCCCTCTCCTCTGTGGGCTAACTGCCCCTGGCTCCTCACCGCGTGAAGGAGGCCGTGGGGCAACATGGTCACAAACTCTGGCTCACCTTTTCACATAAATCTATAAATTCGATGGAATTCTAATCACAGCGCCTAAGGCGTTTTTTATGAAACACAGAACAGGTAGATTGAGGCGCGGGATGAGGAAATATGCAAGAACAGTCGAGAAATGTTTAGAAAGAAAGAGCAGCAGACTTGTGTGCTAGTTATCAAAATATAAACTCATGAAAATGAAAACTCTAAGAAATCACACAGGGTAGATACAGATTGCGAGATAAGGGGGGCATCCCAGCTAGTGACAACTGCAAGAGCCACGCGACCCATGAGGTGGAGATGCCCGAAACAGTTACAGCTGGGACTCTGCCTCACTCTGTCAGCACGAGGACACTGCAAACAGATTTTAAGATATTTAGAAAATAAAGGGAAATATTTTTTATAATCCTGGAGTAGGACAGACCCATTCAAAACCTAGAAGCCACTAAAAAGTTTAAAAATATTCTACTCTGAAATCCTAAAACTTTAGCGCAATGGAAGAGTCTGTCTACAAAGTTAAGAGAGAAGCAATGTGAGGGAGAGAGAGAGTTCTAGGGAAATGCTGATCTGAGGGGACGGAAGAAGTGACCCAGAGTCCCTAGATTACACTGAGCATTGCAAGAAGGAAAAAACTGGAATTATCTTTCTCCACAGTGAGAGAGAGATGCATCTTGAGAAGGTGGCCTGGGAAAGTTCTGTCTTTATTTGTCTTTTCTCAAGAGCTTTATGATGACAACTACATGAATCAAATGTGCTTCCTATATAAATCCCCTTCTGTAGCCAAGATTTATTATAAACAAGTTAATACCACATATGTCATATATATGAATGAATATAGAAATGTGAGTAAGGATGTTTACCAAAATGTTAACAGTGACTCTCTCTGCAAAGGGTTTTCAGATGATTTTTATCTTCATAATTTTCTAATTTTTTATAGGCGGCGTATATTATTTCATATTCGGAAAAGATTTAGCATGATTTGGTAGAAAAACAGCAAAATATATGAAACTTAAGTAACAGATTAATATCCAGATTGCCTACAAATCAGTAAGAAGAAAACAAAGACCCAGTAAGAAAACGGGCAAAGGATGAGAACAGATTATTTATACAAGAAGAAACACAACAAATACACGCAGATATGCTTAACTTCACTAGAACGAAGAAATTAAAACAAAGATACCAATCGTTTAAAATTTTGCCAATCTGATAGAGTGAAAAAAAAAAAGATAATATCCAGTGTTGGCAGACGTGAGGAAAACAGATCCAGCAGAACACTGTACTTGAACTTGGAGATAATCCTATTGCAGAGTCCTAAGCAGCTGTGAGAGTAATGAGGCAGCTCTATGTGGACGGGCATGGAGAGCCCTCCCAGACACAATGAGTGTGGGGGGAAAGTTGTAGAAAAATGTAGCATGATTACATAGATTTAAACACAAACTCAGAAAATGTTCTATTTTCAAACACACTGACAAACGTAAACCTGGGGAAGGTCTGAAGAATCCACAGCAGACTGACAACAGTGGTGGAAAGGGACTCTGTTTTTTTCTTCTGTGCTCTTTTACACTTTTCAGATCTTTTAAAATGAGAATGTATTTATGTATAATTAAGAAGTGCCTTAAAAAAAAAACAAACCTTTGAAAATAGAAAATAGGAAGGGATAAAAAAGAAAACCAGAATTCAGGGGTGCCTGGCTGGCTCAGTCAGAAAAGCATGCGACTCTTGATCTCGAGGGTCATGAGTTTGAGCCCCACGTTGGGTGTAGAGATTACTTAAATAAAGAAAACAGAAAGAAAAGAACCCAAGCTCTAGGGTCCAAAAGAGCTAGGTCTGAACCCTGGCTCTGCTATCTCTCAAACTCCGCAAGTTAAAAATTCTAAAATTCCATTTCCTCACCAACGGCATAAGCATAGCATCAACTCTTCCTCAGGAAGGACAGAGAGGAGGATTTAATGAAGGAACGCATACAAAACTTTAAGCACAGAGCCTGGCACAGAGTAGGTCCTCCAAGGATATCTTGCATCCTCTACTCAGCTGCTCTCAGGCTGACCCTTCTTTCACCCTCAGCCTTTCAAATTCCTCCTTTGAGAGCTCCTTCCACCCCTACTGCCATCCTCCCCCAGTGGCAGCTTAACCCAAAACCCCTTCCCTCCCCACCATTCTAACTAACCTCAGGGATCTGTCAGGACGGACCAGAGGGTGGTCCCGCTCAGTGACCTCCTCCAGGGCCTGAGAGAGGGCACAGAGCCCTGAAAGCTGCACGTTTGTGTCCGAGCTGGACATCTGCACAGTGGCCACAACTGCTGCCACATGCTGATCCAGGGAGCTGCGCGGACCAGGACCCCGCAAGCTTCTAGCCATTTCTGAAATTGGTGAGGGAAAGGTAGTAGCTTAAAAAAAAGTTGAGTCTCCTCCAAGTTGGAAGTCTTTAAAGGTCAAGCCCAGTTATCCTACTGATATCCTAATACATTATTCATTCCTGTAGCTTGCATTCAGAGCTTTCCCAATTCTGCGTGAGGGATTTAATAGCCAAACACTGAAGATGAAGACATTCTGGAAAACAGAGTGTCCTTTTCCAAGGATACTGAGGGGAGCGGCGATTGGTTGGATACACTCAAGGTCAAAGGAAGGAAAATGGAGGCATGCTTCCAGAGCATTCTCCCATGCAACAGCAACCGTAGTCCACAGCTCTCCTCTCCCCGGACTACTTCTGCGGGGACTGCCCAGGACTCGTTCCAACTTCTTTGCCCTCCCTTCCCAGCACCTGACTCACCATTGGCTACCTCCTTCATCTCAGGGGATAGAGCCATCCCCTCCGTCACCAGAAGCTGGTTAAACAGCTGTGAGTCACTCTGTGCCATGGGAGGCTCAGTTTTTCCCTTGGCAGGTTCTCCATCTGCCCTCAGGGGCTCAGCTTTGGCTTTGGGCGACTCAGTCTCTTCCTCGGAGAAGGTGGTCTCTGACTTGGACTCCTCTTCTGGATCTAAGGTGCAGGAATGACTTCGTGAAGAAGACGAGATGCTTAGTTCATCGGGCAGCAGCCCATACTTGGTGTAGATTTGGGAGTTGAGCAGGTCACTGAGGGTGCTGCCCTCTAACCGACTGCTGAGCACCTGCAGCAGACCCTCAGCCATCTCTATGGGCACGGAGAGGTCACCCAGGGCCTTGTCACCCAGGGTCTGCCAACAGAAGAGGGTACGCATGTCAGGGACAAGCAGACGCGAAGGTCCTGGGGACAGGAACAGAGAGGGTGGCCGCCTCCCGCCATGCCTTGCATACCAGACCTCATGGCACTTGTCTCCTTCCCCAGCAGGCCCCCCTCATACTCCCTAATCTCTAGCTCCAGCCTCCCCCTAAGCACCCCCTTATCTAGAATTCCCTTAGAGAATGCCACCTCCAAACCCACTATAAACCCAAGTATCTCAGGCCTATGATACCTCATCCAGGTTCTCCCGAAGATTCTGGAAAATGGGCTGCTGCTCACATATGTCCAGCTTCTTGATGAAGAAGAGCAGCTCCCACCACTCAGCCTGGGTCAGGTAACCCAACTGCTCATTCTTCTGAGGCTCAGGCTGGAGGTACGGCAAAGAGTAGAGCCCATCCACAGGTTTCCAGTCCCAGGAGGGAAGTGCTGAGGATATAGGGACAGGGGTGTCGTCATCCAGTGGGAACAGAGGGCATTTCTGAACCTCTGGAGCAGCTCCTGGTCGGGAGTGGCTGCATCCCAGTCCCACTCCTCTCTTCAGAGACATGCTGTCCACTGCCCTCAAAGGCTCACCTGTGCCCAACAGAGGAGCCCCTGTGCCCTTCTCCACGGCTCCCAAAGCCGCGTCCTCGGCAGCTTCCTCGGGGCCCAGGATCTCCAGCATGTGCCAGTGCACCCAGTATGTGCGGCCTGTTGACTGCCAGAAGACCTGGTATGGAGGGAGGAAGAAAGAGGCAGATGAAGAGGCTTCTGAGCCCTGGGTGGTGCAGGCTCGAGAGGACAAGGCCGGGCCAGAGCGAGGACACACGGTCCTCAGGTGAGCAGCTGGCTAGGCTTCAGAAAGCCTCTGTAGGGCGAAAGGCTCCCTTCCGCTATGGGGTGGGCCCTGCCACTCATCTCTTCCTAGCCCCCATGGCCTCTGCTCTGACACTCCCTCCTAGCCAACTCCCTGGGTAGGGGCACAGAGAGTCTCTCATGCAGCAGCTCTGCTTCCTGGGTGCCAGTCCCTGCTTGGCCCCACAGCCCGCCGCATTTCCTCAGCCCTCCAAATTTTCCCAAGCCCTTCTCAATTGCTGACCTCCTTTAACCATTCCAATCCCCACGGAGGTTTTCTCCAGCGGTGGCCTGCCAGAGCCCCCTGCTTGGAAGCCCCAGTTATGATCCCCCACGCGCCCTCACTCACCTGCACGGGGGGCACGCCGTTGTTGCTCTGGCGGAACTCACCCTCGTCCCCAGCGCTGACCTCCTCGTAGTCATCCAGCATGCGCACTCGCATCCCGGCCTGCAGCGTCTCTCGCACGTACTCACCATAGCCACAGCGGCTGGAGAACTCAGAGCGTTGGCGGAAGGTCCGCTCTTGCCTTCTGGGGGCGGCAACCATGGTGGGGAGCAAAAGGCTAGGGCCCGAAATGCAGGGCTGAAAGATGGACCGGGTGGGCCGCAGTGGCAACGTGCTCTGTTCACTGAGGTTCTGGGCCCAGCCCATGCTCCGCACCAGCTCGGAGATGAGGTTGCCCACAGCCATACTGAACTCCAGCTCCCGCTGCCCCCGGCTTTTCTCCCAGCCGAACTCCCTTGGGGATGGGGAGCCTCGGTCGCCAGCCCCCGGCTCCGGGCTGTTATTCAGCTGATCCAGCAGGGAGGTGACACACAGGTAGCGTTTCACCAGGGAGAAGAGCAGCTTTCCTGGGATCTGCAGGACACAGTCTGTGGTGTAGGTTCATCTTCTCCCAGCTTCAGCCCCTCTCCTTTCCCCATAATATATCCTCTACAGAGAAACATGAACACCTATGCCCACACTTTGAAAAGGTCTCAAACTGTGATTTATAGAACACACAAGGAGTATCTTCAAGGAGATATTCCTGGGTTCTAATCTCAGAAATTCTGAGTGGGGAAGCAAGCATGACCCTTCATTTTAACAAACTCCCCAAGTGGCCCTGGTGCTGATGCATGATCCCAAACCACGCTTTCAGAAGTGATGGCCTTGGCCTTGTACATGACATTTCCCCCATAGCTGCCAGAGTACCTGAGGCAGGTGAATGCCCTCAAAGGCCATGCAGTGCTCCTCAGAGGAAGTGGTTTCTGCAAACAGCTCCAGCAAAGTATAGCGGCTGTCAAAATCCATGTGCTGCTCGATGCCATCTTGCTGGCTCAGTGACAGAAGGACGTGAGCCCGACTCCCTGTAATCCACACCCAATCTGTATCTTCTCCTCAATCCCCAAGACTTTCCCCTGCCTTTCCTACCCCTACTCTACCTATCTATCGCCTACCCTAGAGGCTTTCAAACTTCTTTGTGACTGAGGCTCATGGTAAGGTATACAATTTCCATGGTAACCCAATACAAACATACACACATACAACCAAAACATATATTTAATGCTACAAAACTTACCTTGCCGCCAAACTGATTTCATAAGCAATGAATAAATCTCAACTGACTGTTTAAAAATATAAACCTATCCTATCTTCTTTTCTGCCACTACACTGAAAATGGACAGATAAACTGGGTACTATTATTTTATTCTACTTATATACTTGTAATAGTTTATTAATCTATACTCTTTTTTTTTTCTGGCAATGAATTGGTATTCACCAAATATTAGGTATTCTTCCAGAGTTGGGAAATCCCTCCTCTTTCTGTTCTTACTCCTTGTGGCCCCATTCTCTCCAGTGCTTTCCCTCTCCCCGCTGGCTGTCTCTTACCAGCATCGTGGGCTGCCAGAGCCTGTAGCATCTTGCCCGCACTCCGACGGATCTGAGGCTCAGGGTTGCATAACATGTGCATGAGCAGGTCCAGGGCTCCTGTCTCCCTGAAGACCCCAGTGAGGGGCCCAATGCTGGCATAGGCACTGAGCACATGAATGGTGTGGAGCACAGCGGCTGTGAGGCTCGAGGTCCCACCTTCTGCCAGCTGCCTGGCAGCCCGGCGCACCAGCGCCCGCACATCAGCCTCCATCTCTCCCATTGCTGTGTCATCCAGACCTCCTGGATCTCGGGGAAAGCTTCCTGAACCCCCAGCTGGTTCGTGCTGAGGTCCCTTAGATAGTGCTCGTTCACCTAACAGCATGGGGCAGTTGGCGTAGACTTCAGGGGCTGACAGCCACATGAGGATGTGCTCTGTCTTGCCCTCTTCCACACCCACTCTGCCCACTTCCCCACACTTCAGAACACTCCATCGGATCAGGTATTCAGGATGTCCATCATGCCCAGGCCGCTGTCGAATAAGCTCTTCAGGATATGCCTGCAGCAGGGGTCCCAAGGGCACCATGAGGTCCCCGGTGTGCCGTTCCCCCACCATCCTGACCTCCTGGGACACACAAGGAGAAAGATAAAGGCAATGAGTGTGGGCGAAAAGACTACACGGAGGGGACAGAACCCTGAGAACAGATCGGGTGCAGGGTGACTGGCAGGCTGCATGGTGGAATTTACAGACCAAAGAGAAAAAGCCCAGAATGGGATGGAATACATAACTTAAACATATTTAGAAGGAAGGAGAATGCAGTGGAAATAGCAAGAGGATGAAATGAATGGGTTTAAGAAATGGAAGAGGTTATGAAAGAGGGTAAGAACAAAAAGGTCACAAAAAGAGGCTAAGTAGGACAGTCTGGGCAGAAGAGCAGAATGGCTGTGGGATACAGATCAAGACTTAGAAGGATAACAAGGCTGAGCAGGCAGGACAGCAGCATGGGAGACAGTAGAGCCAGAACAAATGGGGAAAGTCAGGGTAGAGAGAGGCAGGACAGGGAGTAAAAATGACAGCGTAAAGCTGGAATATGGATATAAAGGAATAGGCCATGGCAGATAGAATAGAGATGAAAGAAGGCTGGGAGGTGGACCCCCACATCCAGATGGTTGGATGGGGAAAGTGTATCAGGGTATTGTGAGCAGGAGAGGGGCAGAGGGGGCCAAATAAAATCATAGGAAAAAAAGGCCAGACTCCACCTGGCGTATATGTTGTATGTCTGGCAAAGGTCTGAATCAGGTAGCTATATCTGGAGGTGATAATCATGGAGCTGAAGGGTAGGAAATGAGGTCAGGAGATGGTGAAGATGTTAGAGAGGCAATATAGCACAGGTGAGACTCAGGTGTGACTCTGAATTCTGGCTCTTTCATTTACTCCGTGAGTACTTTTGGACAAGTTCCTTCACCTGTGAACGTCAGTTCCCTCCTCTGCAACATGGTGACAGTTTGTAGAGCTGTAGAAACTGAGTAAGATCATGTATGTAGACCACCTAGGACAGCTGCTAGCACACAGTGAGAGCTCCCTAAACACAACCTAATATTATTATTCTTAGCTGGAGAAGGGAGGGGCAGGCCTCAGATAAATTGAATTATTAAGCCGGAAGATGATAAATGGAAGACAGCATCTATGTTGGTGATCAGGAAAAGGTATGTGTTGTCTGTAGCAGTAGGCGGCAACTGGGGAGTGGTGAGAGTAGGAATGGGGGGGATAAAAGATGACAGAAGAAAGGTGTGAAGAGGGGAAACATGGGATGTGGACCTTGATGGAGGCAGGGGTCCGGGTTTCATGGGGAAAGGGGGCAAGACTGGGAGGTAATCGGTGATGTGGCGATGGACAATCGATGAGCAGGGTGACGTAAAACAACTGACAGGCCTAAATGGGGGGTGGGGAGGGGAAGAGGGGAATTATCATGGGCCTAGAATAGAAGCAGTAAAGTATGGCGGTGAGGTCTGGACCTGGGGATGAGACAGCAGGTAGACGGAGGTAGCAAGGTCAGGCCCAAGCTTGCAGACCATCAGAGGTGCGGGAGGAAACCACTGGGGCAGCAGGACGGCTTGGGGGCGCGGGGTGAGGAGCGGGGGCGCGGTCCGAGGAGGCTGACAGGACCGGGCGAATCTGGGAGAGCAAGCCCTGGCTCTCGTCATCAGCCCCACGGAGAGCGGGTCAGGGAGCGGGAAGGGGACACGGTAGGGACCGGGTCGCCGCGGGACTCTCCTCTCACCTCCCACCGCCCGGCTCGGCCCTCGCTGGGAGCCAGCGGCCGGTCCCGCCGTCCTGGCCCCGCCTCCTCAGCAGCTCCCTTCCGGGTCACACGGCCAGGGCGGGCGCGGTCCGGCTTCTACGGGGGCCCCAGCGGCCCATACCTGAGCGTGGCGGAAGGACCCGCTAGTGGAGCATGCGTAGTGGCCGCCCCGCTGTGCGCGGGCGCGCTGCAGGCGGAGCCCGCGCTCAGTCACGTTGCTCCTAGCCGCAGAAGTACGCAGCCCTTTCCCTCCATCACCTTGGAAGCCCCCGTCGCATCCCGTGGGTCGGCCTTCCCGGTGCCCCTGAAACCTACACTCCCAACGCTGAGCTGGCTTGTGAGTTTTCACTAGGTCACATGGCCAGGAGTTTCCCCCAACCCCTCGGCTGGGCTTTGGATTGGTTGAGTCACTTTTCCTATTAAAATTGTTCATCTCTGTGTTGGCCTAAAAACCTAACAAAGCCATGCACAAAGACAAAGGCTGCAGCTCCCGGAGATGTTCCTTCAATTAAGTGGCGGAGTTCCACAGTCCAAAGCACCCCTTAGCTTTGCTGTTGTTCTCGTCAGGCAGCCAGGCTTGCTTCTCAGAGCAACCTTTGGGGTTTGATTCCTGTTCATACTTCCCTCCCTCCCTGTGCGGAAAAACAGAGGCAAAGACCCCACAGTCTGTGCACAAAAATGATACATTTATTGAAAGAGTATTTTTTTTTTAATACAAAAGAAAGCTCTGTACATAGGACTGTGACCATGTCCACTATTCCTGGGTCAACATCCCAGGGGAAGTAGAAACCACTGACATACTCCACATTCACGCGCGCGCACACACACACACACACACACTCAGGCACACGCACGCAGGCACACACATGCACGCGTGCGCGCGCGCACACACACACACACACACACACACACTCCAGAGCCACCAAGGAAGGGAAACACCAAAGGTTGCTGCACATGTAAATGCCACCTCATCCCTGACGCACACACGTTCTCCCAAGGCCACGCTCACACAACATACATTATAAGCACTTTGCCTGATTCACTCACTGGGTCTGTCTTTGTGGGAAGGAGAGGAGGAATTCATCAGTCTCCTCCCCTGGGTGGGGGAGTGGGGAGTGAGTGAGTGATCGTGGAGTGAAACAAGAGCAGAGAAAGGGGGCTGGGCAGTTACAGACCTGAGTCCCAGGCTCCCCCGCTCTCTGGCCCCTGATTTGCCATGCCCCAGCCTTGTAAGCCACCCATAAGCCCCAGCTATCTCCAGGAGAAAGCCCAGATTGGTGACTTCCATCTTGGCACCCCAAACTGGGGAGAGACAGCGACGGGGGTTAGAGGTTACGGGGGGGTTCTCAAACGCATCGGCAAATCATCCCCTTGATAACTAGGCTGTGCGCAAAAACTTCCCCCACCCCTTCACCTAATCACAGAAGCAGGATTGTTCTTCCTGAAGGCAGTCACGGGGGTTAATAAAACTCCGCCCCAACTGCTGCCCTGTTCTGAAAAAGCTCCCTTTCTGGATAAAGGGGGTGAAGGTAGGCTCTGACACAGGGTAAAAGACCCTCCCCCTATGCTGGCCCATCCTCAAGGTCTACCCCAAAGGGAGCAGAATGGGGTAGGGCACGGCCCCTGTACAAATTACATAAATACTGAGGTTACACTTAGAAAAATAAAGTCATTTTCTTCAAGGCTTTTTGTCTTAATTTAAAAAAGTTACAGTAGCTGCTCACTCCCTGGGAGAGCTGCCCCTTTCTGGCTCCCCTATCCCTATACTCAGCCCAAGAGCTGCTCCCGTTTCTTCTGACCCCCATTCCTGCCTCTCACCCCCTCCCAGACCCCACCCTGCTCACTGCAACTTGGGCCCCAGGCAGCTGCAGGCCTGGGGGAGCACAAGGCTGCAATGCCCATGCGTGTGGCACAAATGAAGTCAGTTGCCTCTACCTGACACCCTCCCACCCCCGCCCCCACATTTAGTCTCCCTCTTCCCTCTCCCTTGCAACAGCCCTAAAGGGCAAAAAGAGACCCAGGGCTGTGGGTCACCCTCCCCACCCCGTTGGGGCATGGCCTGAGGGCCCCTCCCCCGGTTTTCTCCTGGAAACAACCCAGGACCGGGCAATCCCAGAATCTCCCCTACACACTGGTGGGCCCCGAGCTCATGGGGTGGCTCTGTCCCCAGAGGCCCAGCCAGTTCCGGGGAGCCCCAGGGCTCCCCAGGGAAGGGGAGCTCGGGCAGGGAGGGGGACGAGAAAAACGCCATAAAAAAAAGTTTAAATATTTTAAAAATATATATTTATAGATTTGTTTTCACTTCGTCTCCTCAAATAAAAAGTTCAAAATCAACTTTAAGTAAAGCAGCTGGGAGGAGGAGGGGGAAGACAGGGTGAGAGGGAACTCTGATGGTTCCCTCCAACCCAGGAGTCCCTGGAGTCCCGAGGGGATCGGCAAGGCAGAGCAGGGCAGCCGGCCCTGGGAACCCGCTCTGTGCACAGGCCCAGCTCTCAGGAGCTGCAGGGACAACGGGGCGGCGGCGTGAGGGAAGAAGCCCCATCTCCCCATGCGGCTCCCTGAGGGGCAGGGGTAGGGCTCTTCTTACCCAACCTGTGACAGACACAGTGCTGACATGGGGTCAGCAAGGAGGCTGGGAGAGGACCCCAACTGCTTTCTCAGGGGGAACACGGTGCCTAGTCCCACAGAGGCCTGTGTGTGGGAAGGTGGGGCACGGTCCCATTGGATAAGCTAATACTCATGGCAAACAGGGAGCCAAGCTGGCAAGGGGAGTCTGAGGAGGGAGGACAGCCCCACCGTCAACAGAAAATGGGAGGTGGAGCTAGAAGGAGGGGAGGGTGAGGGAGGATGGGGTGGAGGGCAGGCTGGCCCATTTCTTTGGCTGGAGTGAGAGGGCTCAGTCCTGTGGCTGCCCACTCCTCCTCCCTGCCTCCCTCCTGCGGCCCGTCAACGTGTGTGTAAAGAAAACGTGAAAAGGCAACAATAAATAAGTGGTGCCATCCCTTGGGCCATCTGTCCAGGGCGGCAGGGCGGATCAGTCACTCTTGGTGCTGTGGGCGGCGTCCAGGTTCACCACCTGTAACTCGGTGAGGTTGCTGCTGCTCCCAGCCTGCTGCCCTATCACAGCCATCTGGAGGGAAGGGGGTGCGTCAGGAAGAGGGGGCAGGAACTGACCAGGCAGTTCAAGCTCCCCCCTGCTCGCCTGCCTGTCCAACACAGACAGGGCTTCTGCCTAGGGATCTTGGCTTTGACCAATGGGTGAATGGGATCCCTGGGGCCAAGATAAAGAACTGGCTGGCTGGCTGGCTGGCTGGGGTGAGGTGAAGGGTGCCTCCCCCCCCCCCCCC
>LNAC01000286.1:1949933-2001290 GCA_002007465.1 Ailurus styani | reverse complement strand
GGGGGGGGGAAGGGTCCCCCCCCCCCCCCCCCACTTACCTGGTGAAGCTGAACTGCAGAAACAGGGATCTGCACTGTCCCAGACGGTGCCGTGAGGAACACCTGGGGAACGCCACCTGCATCGGGAAACCATAGGAGATACTCAAACTGCTTGCTCAAGAGAAACTTCCAGATACTGGAGAAGTGGTGATGATTGTACAAGTGACCTGGTAAGTCTCAATGCAAGTGCCCAAAAGTGAGTGTCCAAACGTATCCCTGTGTGCCCGTGGCTGTGAGTTTTCAAGTGTGCGGGAGTACCCTAGTGGACAGCCAGGGGTGTCAGGATACGTGTGCAAGCATCCATGTGTGCATGTGTAGGGATATGTGTGGGCAGCCTAGTCTGTGCATGTATACGTGAGGGTGTCCATCTAGGTGTGTATAGTCGGGGCCCATTCGAGCGTGTGGCTGTGTAAGGGAGGAAACGGTCCTCCTTTCCTGAGCCCCACCGCAAAACTCACCTTGCTCCTGGACCTGGCTGTGGGACACCTGCATGGTGGATGGCGCCTGGGGGAAGGCATTGAGCACGGTGAGGCTGCCATCAGCCAAGCCCGAGGTGGGTGCATACATCACCGCATGGGGACTAGGGTACATCATGTGGCCACCCACAGTTGTGGGCACAGATGACGTCATGATGGTGGCAGGCAATGTCACTGGCAAACACAGACACACATTATGGAGGTTGGCCCCGGTCCCTACTGATAGACCCCATCCCACCTCAAGGAGCTCCAAGGCTCCAGAGCCCTCGTGCCATTGCCCAGGTCAGCAGCTCGACAAGACTCCTGCCTCTGCTCCCTGTGTCATCGACTAAGAAAAGCCTTATTTTTTCTTGAACACAGGAACACCAACCTTTAATTGTTTCCTATCATGTTTTACTATTCCATTGTCTATCTGCTGAATTCTTCACTCCAAGACCATACATAAGGCCCTGGGAGAAACAAGGATTGCAATGACTGATCCACTCTAGGGAAATGCAGATACTCCCCTTTTATTTATTTATTTTTTTCAGACAGTCTCCTTTTAGGGGGCTCCATCACCCCATTTTTTATTTGTTCTTATTTTTCCTCCCTCTTCCTAAACATGTGGCTAACAAACTCATCTTTTAAATGACCAAGGTTAACGTGCATAAGGTCACCGGGGATCTTGTTAAAATGCAGATTCTGATTCCGTAGCTTTGGCATGAGGCTTAGGAGTCTGCATTTCTCTCAAGCTCCCAGGTGATGCTGGTCTTCTGTCCATAGACCACATCACGTGTAACAAGGTTGTCAAAGGCAAGAACTTAAAAGCAATTTTATTTTGAAAGTGTTTCATCATTTCTGAAATGACTAGAGACACCGAGGGGAATTATGGCTACTGAAAACTTAGGATGCCCTCCCACAAGGAGACAACTGCTCTATAAATCTTTCCCGGTAATTAAGCAAACATGTGTCCTTGGGCAAGTAACTTTTCCTTTCTGGGCCTCTGGCTTCTCACCTGAATGAGGAGAACAGTGGCTCCAGTGGTCCCTCATTTCTTCCTGAAATCCACAGCCCTACTGCAGGACAGGGTTCCAAACCCGGCCATCCTCACCTGACCTTCCCGTAGGGATTATGATAAAGGTTGAGCCAAAAGCCTCCATCTCCACAGTAAGAAACTGTCTGACCCTAGTTATAGGAGGGCCCCTGCTGCTAGGCCTCGTGAAGAAGGCGGGGCAGGGAGGGGAGAGCTTTGAGCTATACCTGTCCCGCTGGAGGAGGTCTGCGTGAGGTCTGTGCTGCTGTCGCGAGAGGGAGACGCTTGCTGCGGGGCCTGGTGCACCTGAATGGCCTGCACTGGGACCTGCTGGGCCACTGCCCCACCTAGGAGACACAGAGACTTACTCATGCTCTGTCCTACCCAGCCACCATCTGCACCAAGCACCCATGAACACCCCCAGGCCCAGGGTCTGGCACACTGTTCCCAACTCCCATAGCTATCTTTCCTGGGAGCTAATGAGGCCTTTCATGTCCTGAATCTTGTCTCCAGGGGTTTCTGCACTCTGCTCTTGCCCCTCCCCCCTCCTCCCACCCCAGGCCTTGCCTCTGTCTCCTTGGGTGATATAGGAGCCAGAACCGAACCAATGAGAACATGCCCCGGCCCTCACTCAAGGCAGGGAGATGGTGGCATGTCTACTGTCCCTGTGGCAGTGGGGGCACAGGGCTGGGCTAGCTAGAAAGCCCAGAGGGTATGGTTGAAACTTACCGACAAGGAGAACAGGGGTCCCAGGGGGAAGGGCATGCCTGTTAGTGGGACATAAGAGGCTTCCCTTGGGCTCTGGCTGCCCCCTGTCTACCCCTTCTTCTGGGCAAGGAAAGAGGTTCCCCTTGTGCCAGCCCTCAACCCACTCTTGCCATGCCGAGTTTGCCCCTTGTGACTCACCAGGCATAAGGGTGAAGCTGGTAGGCAGCTGCATGAGGCCCCCAGAGGAGACGGGGCCACTGCCTGTACTCTTCAGCACAGTCCCGTTGGCACTGCTGACAGCGCTGGGGCTGACGCTAGCAGACACTGGTGCCAGGTAGTTCGTGATGGGGAAGGAGGGGCCGCTGCTGACTTGCATGGTGGTAGAGGTGCTGGGTGCTGTTTGGATGGTGGAGGTGGTACCCGGCAGGTTGGTGACCGTGAACGCCTGTTTCAGTGTGTCCTACACCCAGAGTAAAGATGCAGCGGTAAGCCTCTACCAGACCCTGCCCCTCCCTGCAGAAGCTTCGTGTGGAGTGACAGCTCAAGACTGGAACCAGTGTGTTTGGGTTCAAACCCCAGCTCTGCCATCTACCTGCTGTGTGACCCCTGGGCAAGTTACTGAGCTGCTGAGCTTCAGTTTCCTGTCCGTAAAAGGAGAAGACTTAGCCCATAGGTGTCGTGAAGGTTAACAGGTCAACATAAATAAAGTGCCTGACACCTAAAAGGAGGAATAAGCATTTGCTGCTCTTATAATGATGACGATATCATCATCATGAGTCCCTGAATTCTCTGCCCCAGTGGACTATGGTAATCACCCTGGCTGGGAAATCAAGCACCGGGGTCTATTCCCAGCTCTGGCAATGACCAGCTATGTGATCCTGGGGAAATCACTTCCTCTTTCTGAGCCTCAGTTTTCCTGGTCTGTAATCACGAGGGGGCTGAGCTACTATGCCCTCTTTAAAAACGTCCTTCAGGCTCTGATTCACCAGGCTTCTGAGATAGGGACGAGAGTTTTTCAGGGAACTTAGGGTCTTAGAGAGATCTTGGGTGTCTGGCAATTAAGCACTCATGCCAAACACTTTAGATTTAAACTACCAAAATAATTTATTCCTCCAGCAAAATTCCCTGGGAATAAATGAGCCCTACTGCTTAAAGAGTTTGCAACTATAGATGACATGCCGGTAAGAGGGGGGAAACCTGGAGCACTGACTCTCCCCTCGGCGAGCCTTTGTTCTCAGAAGGGGAGGGAGGAAGCCACGAGCTCAGAACCAAGCCCAGAGAACTGAGGGGGTTCAAATACTGGGGGTGGGTCAGCGCGGGATGTTTGCTAGGTAGCCGAGCTCGAAGCCCCTGATTGGTGAAGGCGTTGCTAAGGCAAACAGTGCCGCTCCTTCTGATTGGCCAGTTAGTGAAGGGCCACCCGGAAGGTGGAGCTCCCCAGAGAAGCAAAGGAGGAAGCCCCGCCCCCTCTCCTTACCGGGAAAAGGAAGGGGGAGGCGTAACTAGGGAAGGCATCCCTAGCAGCCGCGAATACACTCCCTAAACGTGCCCAGGCCCGGACATCCTGAAGAGGTAGGCGGCTGGCTAGTTAGGTAGTCTCCAGCCCAGTCAGCCAGCCCGCCTGCCGACAGTGCTGGGTTCCCAGGACCCTGGAGCCCGCGAGGGCTTCCTTCCTACTCCCTGGCAACCCAGCCTGCCGCGAGGGCAGGGCTAAGCTACGCCCCCGCCCCCAGCAGGGAGACAGCTGGCGGGAGGAATGCAAGGGCCCTGCCAGGCGGGCGGGCTGCAGGCGGGAGGCCGGCCTGGAGCCGGAGCCGGCCTTATAAGGGCACGGAGGCCGCCCGCTTATCTAGGGGGCCGGCCTCCTGTCAGGATGGCGAGGATGGACACCTGTCCCCTAGGATGAGGGGCACTAACCCGGCTCCGTTCCACATCAGTGGGCACCTATCCTGAGTTAGGGAGAGAGAGGCACCCACCCCCACCCCTCTCTGCCGGTGAAGTCCCTCCCCTTCCTTCCCCTCAGACAGGGGACCCAAACACACCTTGGTCTCCCCACTGCTGTCGGACTCTGACACCTGGTAGGTGAGGTCTGTCTCTTCAAAGCCCGTGGCACTCATTCTCTGGTCTGTGGTGGGGTCTGAGCGGGGTGGAGAGTCTGGCGAGTTGAGGCAGGTCTGAATCAGTGCCTTGCCAGTCTCACTGGTGATCATGGGCTGCAGTTTGCGGGTGGCAAAGGTATACACGTGGCCTGTTTCACTGGCCACCAGCAACAGCACCTGTGTCCCTGTCAGCGTGGACAGCTCATAGGCCTGGGGGTAGGGGGGAGGAGATGGATAGGTCAGCCAAACTTTTTCTCTCTACCTTCCTTGGGAAGTAGGGAATACACAGTGATCTCAAGCCCCTGCCCCATCCCACCCCCAGTGACCTTCCTCTTCAGTGACAGGGGCAGGGGGAGGGTCCTAACAAAATATCTGAAGGAGAGCTGGAGAGCAGAAAAACTACCCATGCTCCTCCTTTGAGGAGCAGCCACTGACCTGCAGATAGCCCAAGCAAGCAGTCACAGCCCCCTAGTGACAGAATGTATAACCTCAGGGGACATGGAGGGGCCCAGCTAGCCACTCCTGAATACAGATCCTGAATACAGCTTAGTGCCAGGAGCCTCAGAGAGAGGGCTCCCACCCACCCGCTCTTCACTGTCATAGAAACCAAACAGAATAAAGTTGCTATCTCACTGGAAGTCCGGAAGACATTAGGGAGAAGGGGGTCACATAAGTTCTAAACTGTCCCATGTTTCTTCCCAGAAACTGAACAGGTCCTAACCTGTTGCCGTTTTGTCCTTATCCCCTACAGTACCGTGCTACCAGCTTCTTTTTCTTTGTCTTGGTACAACAGGGTCTGGAGTGATGGGAGATGGGGGCTGGATTAGCAGCTACTACCCCGCCACGAGCCCAGGGAGAGGACCTTCAAGGGTGGCCTCAGAGATGGCCTCCTTACTCCCCAAAAAGTTCCACAACCCACCTTGGAAGCAGCTCTGGTTTTTCTATGGAACAGAAATAAACACCAGCTCATGTCCCCAGGGTTCTAGCTTCTTGTTTCCCAGCTCATCTGCTTCCATCCCTTCCCATATCTTCTACACCTCAAGACGGCTCCTTTCCTCACCCCTTTTCACTGGATAGCTGGCTGGAAGAGGAAGAATTTCTAGGTACCTCTGCAAACCTCCCTGCCTTCCCCCAAACTCCATGCACAGATTCTCTCTAGGGCTGGTAATCCCACTTGTCCCAAAGGCAGATGGTCCTGAAGGCTGTCCTGCAGGGAGTGCACTGGTTTCCAGTGGATGGGAGGGCAGACACATGGCCATCGTGGGACTCAGTCCCTGCTGCTCAGGGCAGCATCAGTTCTCCTGCCCTGCTCCCTTACCTGGGGCTCTTGAGCCCCACTGGGTCATCACCCCTGCCTGTCCTCCCAGCCAGCACTACTCGTGTGGTGCCCACCTTCCTCCCACACATGCTGGCTCATTGTTGTTATAGAGCTCTAGCCTCTTCAACTCCATACCTTCCCCCTCGGCTCCCTGCTTTTCCGGCACCCTCCCCGGAACACCAGAAGGCACTGGATCTAGTGACCCCCCGCGTCTCATTAACCACCTCCCCAGCAGCCTCCCATTGCCACTCTTGCCCCTTCACTCCACAAGGGCCCTGTTCCTCTCGCGCGCCCGTCACTCCCACCTCGGCGCCTTTCCCCTCTTCTCTGGACGTTCCCGGCATCTCCCCTCTCCCCACATTTCCCCGGCGGCCCCTCCCCTTTCGCCCTCCCGGGGTAACAGCCATCCCCTCCCACACACCTCCTGCGGACTCGCCGCCTCTCACCTTCGCCTCGGCTCTGCCTTCCTCCCGGGCTCCCCTTGCGTGTCCCCACCCTCCCGGTCCCCCGTGGCCGGCCAGCCTCCGGGCACGGTACCTTCTTCATGATGCCCGTCTTCCTCTTGCTGAAGGTCGTGTAGCGCCGCAGTTTGTTGTCGATGAACTCCATCTTGATCTTCACGCGGCCCCGAGTCTTCTTACCCGGCTTGGCCCCGCTCACCGCGCCACTCACCGGCCCATAGCCTCCGGTGGCCGCCGCCGCCGCCTCGGGCCCACCGACGAGCTCCATCTCGCTCAGGCTCCGCTTCAGGCCGCGCCGCTCGGCGCCCAGCTCCTCCTCCTCGCCCGACTCCGAGTCGCCCTCGCTGCCGCTGTAGACTAGGGCCCCCGCGGTGGGCGCCGGGGTGGTTGTCGCTGCCGCTGCAGCCTCCCGCTCGAGGCGGCCCGGCCCGAGCCCAGCGCCGTTCCCGGGAACCCGGCCCCCGTTAGCCCCGCGAGTCCCGCCGCCGCCGCCGCCTCCCGGCCGCCCCGTCGGGGTCCGGTTCAGGCTGCCCCCCAGGGCCGAGCCCCGGCCCAGCGCCGCCGCGGCCCCAGCTTGGCTCGGTAACATGGCGCTCAATGCAGGAGGGCGAACGGCCAGTCAGCGAGGAATCGGAGCCGCCGCCGCCGCCGCCATCGGCTTCCCGGCTCAACCCGGCACTCCAGCTGCTGCTAGAGCCGCTATCGCTGCCGCCGCCGCCGCTGCGAACCCGGGGCCCCTGCACGCCCGGGCCGACCTGGGCCCTCACTTTCTTGCCCCTGTGGCCCGGGTTGCCCCAGGCCGCGCGGAGCGCCCCCTGTCCGTATGCTAGGGAGGCGCGCCCGGCGGCCGTCAGCGTCCCCCGGGGGGCAGGGGCTGCTGGCCGCGGCCGAGACGGCGGGTGGAGGGGGCCGGGACCACGCGCTGGCGGCGGAGGGATCCCCCGACCCTTCCCCCCATATAAAGAGATACAATGTTTCCTTTTATGGCGAGGCCGTTCCTTATATGGTGAGCCCCTGCGCCCCCTCCGCATTGGTCCGCGGTTCCGGCACCTCCGCTTCTCATTGGCCCACAGAGGGCTCTTATTTGCATAGACATGCCGAACTCGCTGCTGTCATCCCGCGTCAGACGGCGACTCCGAAAGGGGAGGAGCCGAAGCCTCTTAAAGGAACAGGAGAGGAGGTAACGACTCCGCCCCCCCCCACCCCGACCGCAGAATGGTAGAATTGGGAGGGACCCGGGGAGAGGAAGCCGGGGAGTGGACCCGAGAGCAGTACCGCGCCGGAATGGGAGCAGCACTGGGAACCCGGCACTGGAAAGGTTGGAAGCAAACACTAGGGTAGTCCCTGAGCGGATTGTGCGGGTTGCAGTAAATGATAAAATACAGCCCAAATTCCAAGGGAATGCAGGGATTGGACCACTTCCCCACGCCTTCCTTAGGGAGGCAAATTTACTGGTTGCGCAGAGTTGGGTCCCCGGTGTCCAGACTCGTCGCTTCCCCGCCGCTCGGCTCCAACCCTTCCCCTCCCCCCCGACTTCCTTTCCCTTTCCCTCTCTTTTCAAGGCGACGACACTTTCCCACCAGGCCGGCTCCCTGGTCCTCATTCATCATCCTCTATGCTGGAGGGATCTTTGGCAGACGGACATCTGGAAAAGACCGAGGGAGACAGTCGGCCTCCCGGTCCCCGAAGGGGGCAGGGAGACGAGATGAAGATCAGTGAAGACTTCCAGCTGCGGTCTGGGCTGGGGGAGGGGGTGGCCCCGAGGATAAAGCCCACCCCACCGCCTTTGCAAAACCCTGGGAAAAAGTAGAGCCAGGCAGAAAGTTTCAGCAAGTAAGCAAGCCAGCCAACCAGCCAGCGCAGCGCGTACACACACACACATACACACACATCCTTATGTGGATAACCCATGGTGGGAGTGGGGGTAGTTAGAACTGGAGCGGGGGCAAAGCCCGGATTCAGGGTGTGGGTCGGGGTCTCAGCTCCAAAGCGGTGAGAATAGCTTGGGCTTTGCTGTTACAGAAATTTTTCAAATCTGGAATCGGCCTCTTTCTAGCCCTGTGCCTGGAAACAGGTTTTGGACCTCTCCAAATTCCATCCTATTCCTCATTGTTGGTACCCATCCCATGTTGGGGTCTTAATGCAGATTAAATGAAATAAAGGCTAAAGCATAGAGTAAGTGGTCAGTGAATAGTTAATAGGAGCTCCTGGGGTAATAACCTCATCCCTGGGATAAACATCTGGTTGCCTTTAAGGGGATGGGAGAATGATGATTCCTGCCTTAAAAGTTTTTGTGAAGATTAAATAAAGCAGTTGGTTGTGACCCATTAGTAGTAGTGATAAGAAATGAATTCAGTGTACTGCAATGAGCATTTAAGGTAACAGTATTACAAAACAAAAGGGCACATATTTTTGCATAGAACTTTTGTTTGCATTATTTTTACATTGAACCATATAAAATGGCCATTTTTATAGATCAAGAGGGTAGTGTATTGTCAATTTCATATGGCTCAAGTGTTTCTACCAGGTAACAGGGTCAATTGCATTTCCTACTGTGAGTCATAGTCCAAGGACTTTGAGAAATACTAAAACCAAGTATGTTCAAGTGATTTGTGAGAGCTAATGTGTGTATATACATGCTCATCAAACCCCTAACTACAGGAATTAAGAGCCCTACTCTTCCCCATTTCCCAATAGTTTCAAAGAGGTGGGTCCCCCTGGGCGCCTGGGTGGCTCAGTGGGTTAAAGCCTCTGCCTTCAGCTCAGGTCATGATCTCAGTGTCCTGAGATCGAGGCCCACATCAGGCTCCCTGCTCAGCAGGGAGTCTGCTTCCTCCACTCTCTCTGCCTGCCTCTCTGCCTACTTGTGATCTGATCTCTCTCTGTGTGTGTCAAATAAATTTTAAAAATCTTAAAAAAAAAAAAGAGGTGGGTCCCCCTCCCTTTTCCTAATTTACTCTACATAACAGGTAGTTTAACATATGGAATGTGTTAGCTCAAGAGGAAGAACAGGTCAAATACATAAATAGGTTCCAGAAGAGCTTTAGGGGCCACAAACGGTGCTTGGGACTGTGATCTGTCTGAGCAGTGCAGTCTTACACCCATAGCCCTGGGCTGATTCATTCCTCACTTCTAAAGACTTTTTTGAGACCCCTAATTTAGACACATGCAGGGTTGACAAGCCTTAGCAGTGGTACCCCAGAGGACAGCTACCATCTGCCACATACACCGGGCATGGTGTGTGGAATGAGCACAGTTCTCAGTCTCCCTTTAAGTAGATTGACCTCTCCCATTTCACCCAATCCCTGGGCCACTGCACACCAGCATTAGTGCCCCAGCTCCTTTGCCTGCTTGGGATCGCTTCACTTTCACAATCTTTTGTCACCACGGGGCGGGGAGTGGGGGGGAACCACAGCCACATCAGACTGGATTACCGCAGGTTCAAGAGCCAAAACTGTCGAAATGAATAAAGGCAAAAATCAAAAGTGGCTCACAGTTGTGTTTTGTCAGTGCCATATAGTATTTTGAAATCAGAAGCTTTTATATACAACCCTGGGTCTGGCACCCCCAAGAGCACTAGAGCGTGGAGCTGAACTGAGTGGTGGCCCTACCAGAGGCTTCTGCTCTCGGGTTCACTATGGCCTCCACACAGCTCACTGAGCTCAGATAAGTGCCCGGCCTGGCCTCTCTGGAATGTGTGTTTGGTACTTCTCTGATAAGGCCTGTATCACAGTAGCCCCCCGGGAAGATGGGAGCTCATGTCCAACCCAGACATAAAGAGACCTCCAGAGGGGCATCAGAATTCCAGCCAGATGTCCCAGTTACTACATCATTCCCACCTTGACCTTTCTTTCTTTCTCCTGATTTTTATCACCCAAGTTACACCAGAACAAAAATTAAGAATTGCTTTAAAAAAAAGACTATCACACACCAAAAAAAAAAAAAGAAAAAGAAAAAGAAAAAAGAAAAGAAAGCCAAAAACTACCACTCTAAGTGTTCGCGTTTGGAATTAACCTTTACACAAGGACTCTTTGTGGAGAAGAGATCTTGTGGCAACGGTAGCATTAGAGAGACCAGAAAGGAAAAGAGGTTGTTGAGTCAGTGTGCCCAGGAAAAGTCTAGAAAGCCACACTCCAGACACTACTAGTGCTTCCCACTGGAGAGTCGAGTTGGAGAGAGGAGTGCGTTTTTTGCTTTATAGGAATCTGTACCATTTGACTTCTTCCATGATTATTCTTTTTTATGTATTTTTTTTCTTTTAAAATTAAGCAAAGATAGAAACAGGGTAGGGGTAGAATAAATAGATCTTGACAATGGGCTGCACAGGAAGGGGGTGCACAGAGAGGAGGGCTCACAGTGGATGGAGTAAGGGTGACTAGCACCCCAAATCAGTTAGCATTGATGGAAAAAGAGGCCCCGGCTAGAGAAGCAGGGTTGTGAGAGAGAGTTCAGTGAGGGCCCCGGGAAACAGGCAGTGGGAAATGTCCTGTAGGAAATGGGGAGTGTCTGTCTGCAGCTTGAGGCAGAAGCTAGAATCGGAGCTAATGCTCTGGTAGCTATCCACACTGAAGGGCCAAATAAAGCCCCATGAGGCGAGATGAGATTCCTGAGGGTGAGCACAAGGAGAGAGCAAAGCCAAGGAGAGATGGTGTACCATTGCCAAAGTCAAGAGAGGAGAGTATGAAAAGGCAGATGCGATGAGCAGTCTTAGCAGTGGCCAAGCCGTTAAGGAAAACCAGGAGCAACAGGAGGGTTAGCACTTGACCTTCTAGAGTAGCACATTCCTAGTACTTCTGAGCACAACCCACAGTAAGAACTCATTTTACATCATGGCTTATGGTGAATTAGATCACTGCTCCCCAATTCTTCACACTCCAGGTGGAATTAGACATCCAATATCCTTTGCCAGGTGACTCTGCATTACCTCCTACTGGTTTTGATCTTGGGTTTCAACATGTGACCTGCTTTTTCTGATAAAACATTAACAGACTCATGGTCATAGATGTCCATGTGGGACCCGGCGTGACCCCTTACGTTGCTGCTCCTGTAGGAGAGCATGCTCTGGGGCGGGCAGAGGAGACCCAGACCAGACCTACAGCCTGCAGGCGAGCCTAGCTCAACTCTGTCAGGTCTGGCCAAGATCAGCCGAACCTCAGGCAACCTGCAGATCCATTCGTGACAAAAATAAATTGTTGTAAGAACTGAGATTTGGGGCTTATCATACAGCATCACCACCCCAAGAGTTGACATAATCCAAGACACACAAACATGCATCCAATATCACAAAATTTTGTAGAGAATACTTACCCTTAAGGTATACAACGTACTCTGATAATTTCTATCGTTTCATTCTTTTTTTTTAATTTTATTCTTTTATTTTAAGATTTTCATGTATTTACTTGAGAGAGAGAGAGAGCACAGAGGGAGAGGAAGAAGCAGACCCCTGCTGAGCAGGGAGCCTGATGCAGAACTTGATCCCAGGACCCCAGGATCATGACCTCAGATGAAGGCAGACGCTTAACTGACTGAGCCACCCAGGCGCCCCCATTTCATTCTTTTTTGAATGCTGGCTGCAACCCACACTTTGAAAAACTATGTTCTAGAAAAATTGTTCTTGGATTTTTTTTCCCACTCCAACACATCTGAGGGATAGAACATACACTGTATATCAACAAGTAAATGGCTCACTTAGTGGCCGTGCGACCTTGGGGAAACTACCTGACCACCCTGAGTTTCAGTTTCCTAATCTGAGAAATGGGAACAATAATATCCGGCTCTAGAGTAGTTGCAGCAATTAAATGAGATAATGCATGTTAAGTGCTTAGTGAAGTCATTGGTATAAAAGAGGTATCCAATATATTAGATGTTATTTTCATTAATGAGAAGTGTGATGAGGAACAGAAGGAACGAGAGCAATTTCAGAGTTAAGACTCAGTTATGGACTACTTTCTCTTGGATGGGGAACCAGGCCGAAGTTACTGGAATAAGGCAGAGTACGACTGATGACACCAGGTCTAACTGTCAAAGGGGTGGGAATCAAACCAGCTGAGTGCCCTCAACAAGGGCGTCCGCGAGGCATCAAGTACCACACCTCTCTGCTCTGTTCTACCTGCTCTCTCTCTCTCTCCAAGAGTCTTACAGGGAATCAGAGACCTGAATCCGTCATTAACTCCTTCTCCAATCCAACTCTAACTTGCCCCCGGACTCCCTGCCTTCTACCCTCCCCACCTGAGCAGGAGGATTAAGCCAGCCAACAAAGAACAAGTAGTTGGCAGTCAGAGAGCAATACAGGGTCACACGGACAAGAGATGGCCTCGCGTCCTCTGAGCCCATATTCTCAACGCTCCGCGAACCAGAGAGAAAGGCCGGTGTGTACTCATTATTCCTGTCCAAACCCCGTGAGACTTCATGACGGCACATGGACACTTCAGATAAGTGAGGGATGAAGGGACACCGTCCATGGACAAGGGCAGGGAAGGAGCATCCGAAGCAGGCTGTAAAAAAGGCTTCTTTATTGAGAGCAGCGAGTGTTAAAAAAAAAAAAATCAAAACAAACAAACAAACAACATCAACAACAATAAAGGTGTGAGGCAGGGGTGGCCCACCCTCCCCACCTCCTCCAGGGTCCACCCCTCCCTCCCACGCCCCCCACCCCACGCTGCAAGTACATACAAAAGCCGCCCATGGTGCATACAAAAAGGGCGGGTTATATAGTGTCAAAAGCTCCTGAAAACTCCTTCATCTGCCAGGCACTTAGGATGAGGAAAGGAGAGAAGGGTGGGGAGGAGGCATGGGTCTGGGTCAGCGTGCACAAGTCCACGGGGGGAGGATTCACTGGCGCATCCTCCGTAATCCTGGTGCAGACCCCGAGGTGGGCCCCGGGGACCAGAACTATCCAGAAACTTGAGTATATTAAAGAACTCCCCTCAGACCCGGCTCATCTCCAGCCTCTAGCCCTCCCTGGGCCAACTTGGCAGGTGAGTGGCAGAACTGGACCTGGTCAATGGGAGGAGACCCAGGCCAGAAATTGGGGTTACCTGAGGCACCCACACTGTCCCTGATGGGGTAAGGGGTGGCAGAGAATGCTGCCCAGCTCCAGGCCCTAGTCACTCAGTCCGGGTCTGAATCCGCCTGCCCAAGGGCTGAGGATGAGGCAGAGGAGGAAAGCCCAGGCCCTGCCCAGACCTTAATAGTGCCTGTGGTCCCAGGGAAGGGCCCCCGGGCCCAAGGAGGACAGGGGTCGTGCCCATCATGCTGTGGACAGCCCTGAAAAAGTCCTCCCCTGCCCACGCCATCCTGAGGCGCAGCCTGCCTGGGCTCCTTCCTCACGGCTTGCTGTCTGCAGGGTTGTCTCCCAAGGTGTTGGCGATCTCGCTGAAGGAGGGCCGGTCCTTGGGGCTGAGGGCCCAGCAGCGCTGCATCAGCCGGTAGAGCTTGGAAGGGCAGCCCTCAGGCTGTGGGAGTCTAGCCTTCCCAGCCTGCAAGTCTGCAGGGAAGATGGTGGATGGAGTGTTAGTCAAAACATTTCACGGCCTGTCCTGCTCGGTGGAGCCCGTGGTTCCCCAAGCAGTCACGCGAGGGCGACTCGAGGTCAGGGGTGTTGGCCACGGAGTGGCGCACGGCCACTGACTCAAGGGGCATACAGGAAGTATCTTGCAGTCATAGGTGATGGCTCCTGTGATCCTGGCCCCAGCTCTCTCTGGCTGGTAAGGGCAGGGCCCACAGGAGGCAGCCAATGATGAGGACCGAAGCGGGGGTCGACGGGATGGTTTCAGAGTGGCTGGACTGGGCACTGGGGTCAAAGACGATTTAACAACCGGTATCAAAGTATTAATTAATTAATATTAAAAATTATTAATATTAATCAGTATTTCAGCTGGGGTAGCCATATCTGGACACCTGGTAACACCAGCCCTGGGAAGGGAGGCAGGCTTAGCGGGTCCCAGGACCCTGAGCAGACCCTGCACCTGGAGAATATATGGAATGGTCCTCTGGAAACACAAACTGCCTACCTGTCAGCACTTCATCGTCCGCCTGCCCACCGTGGGGCATCTCTCCGTGGGTGAACACTTCCCACATCAGCACACCGAAGGCCCAAACATCCGACTTGGTGGAGAAATCGCCCTCCAGGATGGCCTCGGGGGACATCCAGCGCAGCGGTACCCAGGCCTGGCGGAAGTGGTAGTACTCGCTGCAGGAGAGAAGCACGCACAGGCATGGGGCGGGGCCTCTGTGGCTCACCAGGTACAGTGGGGTACACGGCCTGGCATCCCAACCTCACTCCAGGTCTGGCTCTCATACCCAGCCTAGAATCCAGCTTTTCTCCAGCAAGGCACTCAGAGAAATTGCTAGCATTTATGCTGAGCACGGGGTTACACTGGATGAAAATGTGGAGGCATCCATGTGGGGTCTGATAGCTAAAAATTAAATTAAGAATCAAAATTTAGGGACGCCTGGGCGGCTCAGCTGGTTAAGCAGCTGCCTTCGGCTCGGGTCACAATCCCAGGGTCCTGGGACTGAGTCCCGCATCGGGCTCCCTGCTCAGCAGGGAGCCTGCTTCTCCCTCTGCCACTGCCTGCCGCTCTGCCTACTTGTGCTCTCTCTCTCTGACAAATGAATAAAATCTTTTAAAAAAAAAAAGAATCACGGGCGCCTGGGTGGCTCAGTGGGTTAAAGCCGCTGCCTTCGGCTCAGGTCATGATCCCAGGGTCCTGGGATCGAGGCCCGCATCGGGCTCTCTGCTCCGCAGGGAGCCTGCTTCCTCCTCTCTCTCTGCCTGCCTCTCCGCCTACTTGTAATCTCTCTCTCTGTGTCAAATGAATAAATAAAATCTTTAAAAAAATAAAAATAAAATAAAAAAAATAAAAAAAAAAGAATCAAAATTTAAAGTTTATTAAAAAAGCTGGGAGGAGGGCGGCGCCTGGGGGCTCAGTTGGTTAAGTGTCTGCCTTCGGCTCAGGTCATGATCCCAGCGTCCTGGGATCGAGTCCCCCCCATTGGGCTCCCTGCTCAGCGGGGAGCCCACTTCTCCCTCTACCACTCTCCCTCCTTGTGCTCGCTAATAAATAAAAAAAAATTCTTTAAAAAAAATCAAAATTTGCCTCAACGTTAGTAGTTTTAAAAGTTAACAATCATATGTATTTTTCTGTTTAAATGTAAAAACGAGAACACGTTACATGGAAAGAAAACTTCAAGAGCTTTACTAGCAATAAACCAATTAGGACTACAGCAACGGCCAGACTCGCTGTGGTGGCACAGAGCCAGAGTGACCCGCAGGGAGGTCCCCAAGATGCTGTGCAGTGTTTGCAGGCACCCCAGGGCAGTCTCCGGCCATGGCTGCTGAGCTCAAAGCCCTGGGCTTCAAGACAGTGATTACCGAATTCAGGAAGTTGCAGAGGGAACCATATGAATGGTTAAATTACACACGAACTGTTATAAAGTTTGACTAGTTATTTTTAAAAAGGTTAACGTTTTACCCCCAAAGATAATTTCTAAGCGTCAGGGCCTACTGGCTAGGAGGGTTGCGGCACCCTTGGAGAAAGGATGGGGAGGCTCTGTCCCCTCCCAAGCCCTCCAGCTTTGGTCCAAGTGGATGCTAAACCCCTTCCCACACCCCCCCAATCCCCTCTGGCCCTCTGCCCCTCGCCATACCCGACACGGCCCTTCTACCTGTTGTACACGTCCTTGCTGAGCCCCAGGGCCGACACCTTCACCTGTCTCTGGGCGCTGACCAGGCAGTTCCGAGCGGCCAGGTCCTTGTGCACAAAGCGATTGTTGGACAAGTGCTCCATGCCCAGGGCCACCTGGGTGCACAGTGCCACCTGCAGCGAAAAAGGGGCCTGTCAGAGCAGCCCAGGACTAGAGATCAAGGCGACTGTCCTCGAGACAACCCTTGGTGAGGTCTCAATGCCATCAGCGTGATGTACAGGGAGCCCCAAAGCAAAGCACAACAGCCTCGTTTTCCTTCTCCATAAAATGCGGATACCAACAGCACCTGTCTCGCTGGCTTGTTAGAAGAACTGAGCTCAATGAAATTAAGCTCTTGGAACCACTCTGACACACAGCAAGTGTTATATGAGGGAAATAGCACATGGGGCAGGGAGACCACATAGTGACTCCTTGTTGGGTGAAAAATAACTGGGCCGGGGGCACCTGGGGGTGCTCAGTCGGTTGAGCGACAGACTCCTGGTTTCAGCTCAGGTTATGATCTCAGGGTTGGGAGACAGAGCCCCATGTCGAGCTGCTGGGCTCAGCTCAGGGAGGGAGTCTGCTTGAAATTCTCTCCCTCCCTCTCCCCCTCTCCCCAATGCTCACACACACTCTCTCTCTAAAATAAATAAATAAATCTTTTTTTTTTAAATAACAAAGCATTTGTCTTTGGGTTTTTTTTTTTTTAAGATTTTATCTACTTATTTAAGAGAGAGATGGAGATAGTGAGAGAAGGCATGAGCAGGGAGGAGAGGGAGAAGAGCCCAATCGGCAGGGAGCCCAATGCGGGACTCAATCCCAGGACCTGAGCCGAAGGCAGACACTCAACCGACTGAGCCACCCAGGTGCCCCTTATACAGTTTAACTTCTGAACTGCATATAGAAAAATACGTAAACTATATATACACTTCCAGAAATAATTATAAAGCTCACACCCAGGTAACTGTCACTAAGTAAACAAACTAAAACAAAACCTAACAAAACCAGCATCCCCGAAGCCACAAGGGCTCCTTCCTCATCATATATTCTCCCTCTCAAGAGGTAACCACTATCTCAGACTTTATGATAATCATTTCTTGGCTGTTCTTTATATTTTTACCACAGACACACACATTCCTAAACAAAAGAACTCAGTTTTACTGTTTCAGAACCGGACAAAGCTGGAAGCATACAGAATGTCTACACTTTTGTGGCTTGATTCTTTCACACAACATTGTGAGATTCAGCCTTTTTTTTTGTAGAAACCACTGTACTGTCCCTTTTCATCAGGAATATGCCACAGCTCATTTATTCTAATGCCAACGGGTTTTGTGGGGGTTTTTTTCCCTCAATTTTTGGCCCTTAAGAACAGGGTTGCTGTGACTGTTCTGATGGGTACACATGCATGAGTTTTTTAAGATGCTGAGGCATGGGTCATGGACTAAGAGTATATCTCTAGCTCTACAAAATAGTTCTAAATTCTTTTCCAAAGTTTAAGACAGTGGGGGTATTTTTCACTGATATCCTTTTTAAAATGTCGGGCCATGTGTATGCCATATATAATACACGATGTAACATATTAAATGGAATTACAATTGGGTTATATTAACATTTCCAAAAGTACGTATCAATGCACTGAACAAATATTAAGCATCTACTGTATACCACACACTGCTGGGTGCCAGTGGAACATAGTAGGCACGGTAGGACAGGGTTCTCGGCAAGTGGGCAGTCTGGAGGGGAGATGAGAACTGTATCTGCAGAGGGCTGCCACCATCAGGAAGAAGGTGGCCCATGCCCACGGGGAAAAGCAGAAGGCCACGAGAGTGCTTGTAAAGATCGACGGCCCCTCCGTTGTCTTATATCCAAACCTCGGGAGCAACCACTGGGGACATGTGTGGTTTGAAGCATTTCCTTGTATATAAAAGCAAAGCAAACTTGGGGCACCTGGGTGGCTCAGATGGTTAAGCGTCTGCCTTCAACTCAGGTCATGATCTCAGGGTCCTGGGATCAAGTCCCACACTGGGCTCCCTGCTCCTTGGGGAGCCTGCTTCTCCCTCTCCCTCTGCCTCTCTCTCTCTCATGAATTTAAAAAAACAAACAAACAAAGCAAACAAATGAAAAGGGGTCCCTGGGAAAGATTATTTAACAAGTCGCTGGCCAGCTGTGTGTTTCTCCTGGCATACAGGCTTGCTCTCATGATCCGTAAGGGAGAAGTCACACACACACACACCCCCCACGTAATGCCATCAAGGAGAGGTAAAGATGAGAATGTGGCCAGTAACTGATGTCAGCAAGGAAATAATAATCAAGGCCCCATGATATCATTCTACATATATCCGATTGTGAAAGGTCAAAAGGTTGCCTCCAATTTATCTCAGGTGGTTCAGGAAAAAAAAATGCATGAAACTAATATCCATGTAGGAGAGAGAATATAAAGTCAATGGGGCAAAATGCAAACAGTAGTCTGGGTAAATGGTTTGTAGGAGTTCTTTGAACTATTCTTACACTCTTTGAAGCTTGAAATATAACTCAAAATAAAACTTACCAAACACACACACACACACACATACACACACAAATGGCGAATAAACACATTAAAAAATAATGCTAAGTAAAAGCAGTCCATATGTGGACCAATAATGACAGTAGCTCATAGGTTAAGGATTAACATCCAGATGCTTGTGTGGTTCAGTTGGTTAGAGTCTCTGGGTCCTGGGATGGAGCCCCAAGTCGGGCTCCCTGCTCAGTCTCTCTCTCTCCCCCTGTACCTCCCCCCACCCTGCTCATTTTCTCTATCTCAAATAAATGAAAATCTTAAAAACAAAAATCTACAAAGATTATGGTCAATATGCTTCTTTCTTTTTTTGAAAGATTTTGCTTATTTATTTGTCAGAGACAGAGCACAAGCAGGACGAGCAGCAGGCAGAGGGGGAAGCAGGTTCCTCGGGGAGCAGGGAGCCCAAAGCGGGACGCGATCCTGGACCCTGGGATCACAACCTGAGCCAAAGGCAGACGCTTAACTGAGCCACCCAGGCGTTCAGGTCAATCTGCTTCTATGCTCCTGAAGTTCGAAAAGGACAAGTAGATAGGAGTGGTAGATGGGCTGCTGCAAGGAGGAGACCGCCCAGTCAGAGAAAAGGGCACAGGAACGTGTTGAGTACCTACTGTGTGCTGAGCCCTGAGCGAGGGTGGCTGCCTCTCCTGCTTGCACTCTGTAGGGTGGGGGCCATCCTCAGCTTTACCCTCAGTCCCATGCCAGGCTTCTTGCCGCCCCCCACCCAACGCCAGAGCCTGGCTCTTTCCTCAATCCCACGGCTGCCTCTCCTGGGTCATTATCACTGGTGATGGGGGCACAGAAGGACTGTCTGCTCATCAGCAAGCCCAGGAGTGGGGTGCTGGCTACAGACATCCCTTTTAGCATCCCCAGCTGGCTCTGAGCCACTTCACTGGCCTGGCTCCCAGGGTCCCAGAAAGGCTGGCCGGAGAGCAAGCCTGCACACCGAGGGTGGGGGTGACTCCAAGGACAGACCTCAATCTGTGTGCACTGGCCAGTGACATCCCTGGGGACCTCCCTGCCTCCACAAGTGGTTTGCTAACTGTGGTCACAACCTGTTAGCTATGTCATGAAACCAAGTAGTTAGTCCATCTCAACTAGCAATAAAACTTTTAAATGGAATAGAAAACATCAGAGCACATAATACTTAGTAAGGGTGTCATTCATAAAACTTCATTAAAATACACATATACACATGCATGTGGTGGCTTGTGATACAACATGTGGTTCTTTTTGCGACTGGGTCTCAGTCAAGAAAAGTTTTAAAAATAATGGTCTACATCCAGATGGCCAATAGACACACGAGAAGGTGCTCAACATCACTCGGCATCAGGGAAACGCAAATCAAAACCTCACACCTGTCAGAATGGCTAGCATCAAAAAGACAGGAAATAACAAATGTTGGCAACAGTGTGGAGAAAAAGGAACTCTAGTGCACTGCTGACGGGAATATAAATTGATACAGCCATCCTGGAAAACAGAATGGAGGTTCCTCAAAAACGTGAAAGTAGGGGCACCTGGCTGGCTCAGGTGGTAGAGCAAGTGACTCTTTATAAACTACTTTTTTAAGATTTTATCTATTTATTTATCAGAGAGAGAGGGAGAGAGCACAAGCTGGCAGAGTGGCAGGCGGAGGCAGAGAGAGAAGTAGGCTCCCCGCTGAGCAAGGAGCCCGATGTGGGACTCGATCCCAGGACGCTGGGATCATGACCTGGGTCGAAGGCAGACGCTTAACCAACTGAGCCACCTAGGCGTCCCTTAAACTATTTTTTTAAGATTTTTTACATATTTTATTTGGGGGAGGGCATGACTAGGGAGGAGCAGCAGAGGGAGAGGGAGAAGCAGACTCCCTGCTGAGTGGGGAGCCTGACGCTGGGGCTTGTAAGTTTGAGAAATGGTTTAGGAAAAAGCAAACTGAATGCAGAACGTGTTAAAAAGTTATATAAAACTATACTTTGTTAACACCAGAAGAAAAAAATGAAACAATGGTCTAAACCCTTATTGTCCAAAATAGTAGCCCCTCACCCTGCGTGACTCCTTAAGTGAATTAAAACTTAATGAAATTAAATATTCAGTTCCTCAGTAGCTCTAGTCACATTCTAAATGCTCAACAGTGCTATGAGCTAGTGACTACCATACCAGACAGTGGCAGCTATAAACTATTTCCATCATGGCCAGAAATTCTTTAGAACCGCTGATCCAAGCTACCACCACACAGGACCTATCTATGTAACCAACATATTGGCCGACACTGCTTATGCCGAGGTGCCACACGAACAAAGGACACCATCGAAGAGTCGGGAAAGGATCTCATCCTTTTGGTGTATTTTCCTCATCTAAAGCCAAGGCACAAAATCTCCAGACAGCTTCCAACCAAATATGTGGAACCAGCGATGAGAGTTAAAGAAGAGGTCAGGGAAACAGGTCCACCAAGAGGACAGACCGGCCCCCCTCGGTGCAGAGCCCCCCACTGTGTCTCCACGGAAAAGTAGAGGCCACCACACTCCCCAAATCGCCCCCAGACCACCATCCTCAGAATGGCCCATGTGCCACTGGTGGTCAAAGGGCCAGATGACCACGGAAGTGGTCATGTCATTAACAGACAGCGTCTACTTCAGGCTTCACGGCGGCGGGGCACTGCCCAGCCTCACCAGGGTATGTGTGAGAGACAAAGCTTTCTGTAGGGTGTCCTCACTGGACTTGTCACCCCTCAGCCTGCTCTCTGTTCTGGCTCACTAGCTCAACAGTTGTGCTGCTAGTCAAGGGAAACAGAAGAGAGCGGACCTGGCATGGTGATGAACTTCACTGCTTCTGGAAACACTGGCTATGTTCTGACGGTAAAAGGGAATTCTGTTAGATCCCGGCCAATTAAGAGTTTCCTTACTGCTGAGCAAGATGCCCTCAGATGGCCCCAGAGTTCATTTTCAAATACCGTTACAAAGGCCTGCACTTTGGGAAAGGCCAGATCCACCCCCCTCCCTTCCACCATGCCAGTCTTGGGGCTTGCCCACATTCTGGCTAACCTGTGTGACGCTGTTGCTGTTCTTATGCGACAGCATCTGACCGCACACACCGCTGTCCTCGAGGTTTGCTAAGCTGACCCTGTTCCCTGTTCTGTCCTAGCTTGCGGGACCCATAGACAAGTCACAGGTTATGGCTCCCAGACTTCAAAATTTCCATCATCTCATCAGCTACGCGAACACGCATTACCTCTAATTATGCCAACACCCAGGGCCCGTGTCTGATTTCCGGCGCTATCCCACTGCCGTCCTGAAATTCTCCTGGGGCTTCGCGTGGCCCACCCATGCCAGCCAGGCACTGTCATTCCAATTCCACCTGACCAGGGGGCACCCCACCTACCATCCCACCTCCCCTGACAAACTAACTCTTCCTCCTTCCATTCCCCTAGAATCCTAGAACTATAAAGTGATATAACAGCTCACTAGATTATTAGTACAAGAAAGTATCTATGATTTTAGTAGATCTTTCCTACTAAGTTTCATTTTCATGGAATCCCCAAAAAGCAGTAGTTTTCAAGTTACTGATCAAGATCCACATGGGTCTTAAAGCCAATTTAGTGGGTTAAAAAAAAACAAGATAGAAAATATCAAGGGCATCAAATACAGTATTTTGAAAGTGTAACTTGAGGTGCACCTGGGTGGCTCAGTCGG
Organism: Ailurus styani; assembly: GCA_002007465.1. Taxonomy (NCBI): domain Eukaryota; kingdom Metazoa; phylum Chordata; class Mammalia; order Carnivora; family Ailuridae; genus Ailurus; species Ailurus styani. The sequence goes on along the minus strand of LNAC01000286.1, from coordinate 1,979,263 downwards.
TTAAGTGTCTGCCTTCAGCTCAGGTCATGATCCCAGAATCCTGGGATGGAGCCCCACATCGGGCTCCCTGCTCAGTGGGGAGCCTGCTTCTCCCTCTCCCTCTGCTGCTCCCCCTGCCTGTGTTTGCTCACTCTCTCTCTTTCTCTCTCTCGTTCTCAAATAAATAAATAAATCTTAAAAAAAAAGAAAAGAATCAGCTGGAGAACCTGTTTGAAAAATGCAGGTCCTCCGACCCCACCCTTAGATATTCCTATCCCCTTAGTCTAGAAACCTGCATTTTTTATTTTATGCAAACCCCACTTCCCATTTGCTGCTGAATATTTGTCCTAAGACTGTGCAGAACCCAACTTATTAAAGCTCCCCCATCAGATTTACGATGCTGGGGGAGAAAAATGGAGGCTAGATCTTTAGCACAGGTGGTAATGACTTTCAGCCAAAGAGTCGTGTGACAGAGGTAACGGACTTCCTGTTCTGCCTGCCTACGTCCCTGTCCCAAAGAAAACTACCTGACTCCCCTCTTTCCTGAAGCCATCCCCTTCCTGCCATTCAACTACTTCCTCTCCTTGAGAACTGAACTCACATTGCTTTTCGACCAGGAAACCTTCTTTGTTAACCACACCGTCTGTCCACCTAAAGGACGTGGAGGTCTTCGATGTCTCTTAATGTCTGTCTCTCACTCACTTTCCATGTCGTCCCTGAAGTCTACAAGGCACATGCCACGTTCATTTTCCCAAGCTCCCCCACTAGATCCTAGACACCCTAAGGATGCCTGGCAGTTTCCGTTCTGCAACCCCACTTGGGGCCGTGACTGGTTCAGTAGAGACTCACTGGCTCCTTCCATGTCCTGGTTTGTGAACTCGGGGTCCTGACATCTTCCTTGGGGGGAGGAGCACACCCTGTCCCACAGCTTTCCAACTACAGCCACTGCAGACGGCCACTGCCGCTTCATGGGGTGGAGGCGTGGCCTGGTGTCAGGAGGCCAGTTGTGGGCGATGTGGGCCAGGTCCCCTCTCCTGTGCGGGCCTCCGTAAATTCACCTATAACTACGAGGAAGTCAGCCTGAGGGGCACAGAATGACTTCCCCAGAGAGACCAGGGGTGACCAAGGTCCCATCTGCCTGACTTATCAACCAGCCGTGCCTGTCTGCCCTGCCCCCAGAATCTGTGAGCTGGGTCGGCCTACAAGCCAAGGAACAGTCACCTGGGAGGGAGGGCCTGAGCTGGCGCTGCCTACCTGCCCTGAGCTGTAACTCGTCTCTGAGGTGACTCTGCTGTCAGCTTGGTAGCAGGATGCCCAGTCCCAGAGAAGGAGGAGGACCCACTTCAGAGGGGAGGGAAGGAGGCTGTGGGCAGCAAGAGCTGGGCCACAGAAGGTATCGTCTGAGGTGGGCAGAGGGTAGCAGGCAAGCTTTCCCTTCCTCACTGTTTCAAGGCAGGTCTGCTGGGTGGGGCCCCCGGCCAGGGATCTGGGCCCAGAAGGTGGGAGGAGAACCGGAAGGAAAGGCTGGGCGGCCCAGAGCCCCAGTGAGAGTGAGAGTGTGAAAACCACAGTGGGTGAAACACGAGCAGCCCTTTCACAGGAGAGTCTCCCATGCTCGCAGGCGGACAAAACACTCTCGGGGCCAGTCCCTCCTGTTCCCCCTGCTCCGTGCTCCCTGCAGGGGGCCGATGTCCTGCTCCAGCAGCAAGGGTAAAGAGCAGCCCTTCCAAACGAAGGCACTGCGGCAACACAAAGGCATTTAGGGGCTACGTGACCTGGGACAAGTCCCTTAACCTCTCGAAACCTCGCTTTCTTTACCTGCAAGACGGGGCTAATGACCTGTGTTTTGGAGGACTATTGTGATGGTTGAGATAACATATGTAAGGTCCTGCCTGGTCCGCACGGAACATTCCATCAGCGGCACCTCTATCACGATGACGGCCCTTGATCCTGGCCCGCCCTTGAGGACCTCTCCCGCCCTGTCCTCACCTTCTGCTTGGTGCTGAGAGGCTGTGACTTCAGTTTTTCATCCTTGCTCTGGGAAATCCTCAGAAACTGTTTGAGGTCTCCCTAAGGGAAAAGCCAAGCATCTCTGTCAGGTCAAAGGCCCACTGTTACCTCCAAACCATCAAACCCAGCAGGGGCTCCCAGGCACCCACCTGGGCAGGTGAGAACCCCTGGCCCTGTACCCCCACCCCGGCTAGCTCCCCCTCCCTTGGGGGAAGTCCAGTGGGAATTTAAAAAATATATAGGAGATGGCTTCTAGAAGCTCTCTCAGTCAGAGAGACAGCAGGACTGCCATTCCTACCCTCAGCGGAGCCCCAGACAGGGAGGTGACGAGACTACTGCCCTCAGGGAGTCAAGTGGAAAACACAGCTCCTCACCCTCACAGACTCCCTGAGAGGAGACCCCTGTCCTCTGGGGCTTTATCATCTAGGAAATATACTGAGGCGGCAGCAGCAGCAGAAACATAGATAAATTACGCCTAAACGCTTGCCAGTGGCAAGAAGGAAGACTGCGCCCCCTCCTTCCTGCCGAGCCGGGGGATGTAACGAGCCGCAGCCCAAGGACCAAGGGAGCGAGGCCTACTTGGGTCGGGGAGTTCAGAGTAAGGGGCAGCTCCGGGCGCGATAGGTGAGGCGGAGAGAGAAGGGTGGCGACAGGGCTAACACAGGAGCCCCAGAGGGGACAGGATGGCAGGAAGGATTTCCAAGAAGGAAAGACGGGTCTGCTAAATTTATTCTCAAGGGGTGATGAGCCCAGCAGAGAAGGAAGAATGGCAAACCGAAGAAAACCCGAGTCAAGGAAGGAGACCTGGGACACATTCGTGTGGTGTGCAGAGCGAGAAGCTGGGGCAAACTGGGGCCCGGCCCCCACACCCGGGGGGCTGACAGGCAAGAAGGGAGCACCAGTCAAGGAATGGCGGGCACCAGAGAGCTAGCGGCTGTGCGTCCAGGGGCCAAGCGTCTCCCGGCAGGCTGAGACAACATGAGATGAGGCTCCCGTGGTGTATGGCCCACCCCGCGCCGGCAGGGCCCCCCAGCATACCAGGTCCACGTACTCCAGCACCATGTAGTGGGGCTCGGCGTCCCGGCACAGTCCCAGGAGTCGCACCACGTTGGCATGGTTCAGCTTCCCAAACATCTCGAACTCCCTCCGGAAGTCCAGCTGCTGTTGCTCATCTCGGCTCTGGAGGCTCTTCACAAGCACCAGGGTCTCTGCCACCCCCTCCTCCAGGCCCTGCGCCTTCGCCAGGAACACCTCCCCAAACTCGCTCTTCCCTGTGGGTACAGGTCCGGGTCAGTCAGCTGCCCTCACCCCAGCAGGGAAGCTCCTGGGAGGGGGCCTTGCCTCTCTCTGTCACACAGAGGGGAGTCTTCGCTGCATCCCACCCACCCACCTGCAGGGTGACCCTGTGGGGTGACGCCACCCCACCCTGGGCTTCATAGTCTCCAACACCAGAACAAAGGGGTGGAATTAATATCCAGCATTTTCCAAAGGATGGCTGATGTGAGAATTTTAGAGGTCTCTTGATAAACATGTTAATAGTTACGTGTTTTAAGGTATACTCAGAAAAAGCTTAAGTACCCCAAATCCATAATTTCTTACATTTTTTCCTAAAACCCTAACTTGCATTAATTTTGTTTTGTTCTGTTTTTAAAGGCAGCCAATCTGAAGGAAACACCACGTAAATAAAGCACAGGGGTGACTAAAGCCAGGGAGGTGAGCCGTGTATAGGTGTGGGGACACACTGGGCTTATCTCCCCTCTGCTTCCTGCCCCCGGCTCCCAGGTTCTGGGTTCTAGGGACTTCGGAGCCACCAGCCCTAACCTAACCTCCAGACCGGCCTGTCATTAAGCCGTGACAGTTGCAACCAACGCAGCATACCCAGTGTGGTGATGGGCTGCAGGCTGGTCCTCGGGAAATGCATCTTATCAGTCGTGCTGTGGCGTTTGTTGGTGGCAGCAGGGCCGGAGCCCAAGCTGGTCAGGGCCACTTCCTCTTGGATCTCTGCGGAGGGCTGCCCGTTCTGCAAAGGCCCGCCTGGGAAGATGGGGCATGGTGCAGGAGGTAGCCACATGAGACCAGACACTCTGGCCACCACGGGGACCTCATTTCTCCCCCCCCAAACCTCTACTTCCATCAAGTAGGTCCGATCACAGTGTTCCACACAGAAAGGCCAGTTCGACTGGCAAACCGATGGGGCAGGGGGTACAGGCGTCCCTTAGAGTACAGACGCTGATGGACGCAGCTGACTACCACCTCTGAAACAGACCCAGGTTCACAGGCCTCATCTGGCCCACCGACCCCTGGACACTGCATCAATCTAAGGGGCTCTGCTTTTGTGGGGCCTCTGCTGTGCAAACCCCGAATCAGGCACAAAGGGGAATCACAATGAGGGAGACCCAGGCCCTGCTCCGGAATGCCTAAACGGATAGGGCCAGCCCAGCAATGCCTGAGGGAAGGGTAGGAGCAGGGAAACCAACAGAATGCCCCTGAAGGAACTGAATGGGCAGAGACAGGTGTGCCACAGAAAGTCGTATGCATGTATTAATTGTGCCTGTGGTTTAGCGGTACAGGGAGAAGCAGGCCAGGCAACACAGAAGCTGGCCCCGAGGCTCCAATGAGGAGGTCATGAGCCTGGCTGCTCAGCCCCGGAAGGCCTGGGAACGGGCCAACTCCAGGCTTCCAGCTAGGGGTGGGGCAGCTCGGTCAGAGCCCCAGCTACCCAGCGCCACAGCTCCCTCTGTGGCCGCTGGGGGGCGCTGAGCGCCCGCACACCCCCTCCGCCGCTCACCATTGAGACACTCCATCTCTGGCTCCTCGCCTTCAGGCTGCTTCTGCAGACGCTTGGCCTTGCAGCGCTTCTTGCAGTAGAACATAAGGCCCAGCACGGCAATGATGTAGGCCACAGCAGCACCCACAGACAGACCGATGGTCTGGATCATCTTGTACGGGGGAGGGCTACCCGGGCCCTCGGACTCCTCTAGCACCGGCTTGTCTGAGAGACACACAGAAGGGTCTGGGCAGGGCCCAGTGAAGCCAACCAGGCCCTCCTTTGCTACCAGCCCCTCCCCATCCTACAGAGACGACCACCCCCCAGACACCCGATGGCCTGACCAAGCCAGAGAACCAGAGCGGGTCACCACCGTCTCTGGCTTTAACAAGGGGTGGGTGCCTGGGCCCTGCCGAGGTCACAGAGAGTTCTGAAGGACCTGAGGCCAGTGATTCCCAAGTTGATGTGCATATGAAATGGGGGGGAGGAGACATACACCCGTCAGGACGCTAACACAAACCCACACTATCGCTAACAAGCTTGCTGAGTGACTTGGTATCTTGAACCAGGCCCCGAAGAGCAGCATTTGGGAATTCCTGATTTGGGATCCCAGACACTGCCTGACACACAGCAAGCTCTTCAAGAACGTGTTTGTGGAAAGGATTTTGGATTTTCTAGATAGGGGCTCTCAATGGCCTAGGGTCCCACGGTGAAAGAGGAGCCAGGAATCATCAGGGAAACCAAGGGAGGAGGCCCGCTGGGGAGACCATGCAGGAACTCCCCCAACTCCCACCCACACCTGACACTTCAACCAAGAGGCCTTATCACTTCACTGTTATCCATTCAAAGTTCCACAGAATATTTTGTCTAGGAAAACAGTTCTGCTGCTAAACCACAAGTTTAAGAACTTCTCATTGAGGGCGCCTGGGTGGCTCAGCGGTTTAAAGCCTCTGCCTTCGGCTCAGGTCATGATCTCAGGGTCCTGGGATCGAGGCCCGCATCGGGCTCTCTGCTCGGCAGGGAGCCTGCTTCCTCCTCTCTCTCTGCCTGCCTCTCTGCCTACTTGTGATCTCTCTCTCTCTCTCTCTGTCAAAAAAAAAAAAAAAAACTTTTAAAAAAAAAAAAAAAAAAAAACTTCTCATTGAAACCACTCTCATCTTACAGATATAGAACCAAGCCCCTGGAGAGGAAATAACACCTCCAAGGGCACAGAGCTGGTGAGCAGGAGAGGCCAGACCTGAACCCCAAGTCCCGGGCTCTTGGCAGAGCCTTTTATCGGAGGCATCATCCTCTCTGGCCTCCGGGGCACAGGAACCCTTCCCTGCAGCACCCTGGCCTGCTCCCCTCCCTGCCCCCGCAAAGATACGTGCAGCCGCTGCAGGAGACCTGGGAAGAAGCAATTTAGGACAAAAGCACCCCTCCACACACACCCCCAACACACACACACACACACACACACACACACACACACACACACACACGTCGGCTGTGGAATGTTAAATCAGCAACAGCCCAGCCGAGAACCCAACACTATGCTACAGCATAGTGGAGGGGACCCAGCTGAATCCCAGCCCCCAACACAACAAAGGATTTCGGTGTCCTCTGTATACAGGGGGCCGATGAAAACAAAGTTGAGAAAGAAGTGTGGCCCCAGCACTTCCTCTGCAGGACCCCACTCCCCAGCACATACCCACAACATAGAGGGGGGCCTCCGTGTGCTTGATGTTACAGCTGTTGCCCGCGATGCAGGTGTAGCGGCCCGAGTCCTCGGGGGCCACGTCGTGGATCACCAGGGAGCCATTCTGGAAGATGTGCATCCTGGCAGGAGAGAAGCCACAGCGCTGCCCACCTCACCAGCTCCTGGGAAGCCTGGCTGCAGGATAGGTCCGATGGGCCGGGGAAGCAGATGGCCCTACCTAGGTCCCAGCTTGGTGGGGTCCAGGATGCGGTCTTTGCCCTTCCACTGAATGAGCGGCTTGGGGTCTCCCTGGGCTTCACACCGCAGCAGAGCCGTGTGGCCCTGGTACACGGTCGTGCGCTCTGGCTCCACCTTGAAGGTGATGAAAACTGGATGGGAAGAGCCCAACAAGGGGCGAGGAGCAGTGAGCCGTGGGGCTGGCAGGCTGTGGGCTGTGCCCCGCCCCAGTCCCGGGGCCCTGCCACGGTCGCACCTGCCACGGTGAGTTGGACGTGGGCACGGATCTGGCCCTGCAGCCCATTGGAGGCGATGCAAGTGTAGTTGCCGGCGTCATCACGGGTCACCCTGGAGAAGTGCAGGGTCCCGGCATTGTCCGTCACCCACTCGGGGAGGCTGCTCCCATCTGTGGTAGCGACAAAGGGAAATTACAGGCTTAACTCAAGTTACAGGGGTGGCTGGCAATGCGCTCAGTCACCCACCTCTACTCAAAAACGTGTCATTCATTGCTTCTGATCACTCAAGGCAAAGTGCCAACTCCTGAACCAGGCACTGGGAACCCTCCATTATTTGCTTTTTCCCATTTTTCAGTCTCACTTCCTTCCACTGCCCTATACAATATCTCCCTCCTGCAAAACTGGACTTCCGATGGGGCCCCGACTTTGCCTTGACCTCATCCTCACCGCCTGTCACTTCTCACTCCTAGAATCCTTTCTCACTCTTAGCCATCCAGACTTCAGATCCATTTGGAGCCCCAACTCTAACAGAAAGCTGATCCTGACCACCCGAGCAGAGAGAGCCCACTTCTTCCCCCAAAACCTGCAGTCCTCTCTCACTCATACTACTCATGGAAATGTAAAAACTGGTCTAGCCCCTTGACAGACAACCTGGCAATCTACAAAAAGGGTTGCAAAAATGTGCATACCCTTTCATACATAGTTATTCCACTTCTGGGAATCTCTCCCAAAGGAAATAAACCCAAATCCAGAAAAAACATTGACTTAAAGATGTTTATTGCAGCAATAAAAAGAGAGAGCGAGAAAGGCAGAGAGGGAGAGAGGGAGGATAGTTAACCCAAATCTCCAACATTTAGGTAATATTTAAGTAAATTACAGTGATTCCAATCATCAGAGTATTATTACAATCATCAAAACCAATGTTTATATAGAAAAGCATGTGGAAATGCTTGATAATGTTAAGTAAAAAGGGATATAAAATTACATAATTAACTGTATCTCCTTTTTCTATAAGAAGCATGACTTACTCATGTAAGTTTAATAAGTGAAAATTACATGTTCAATAAAATTGCTGTGTGCAAACAAAAAGATATACATAGAAAAAGAAGGGGACACACACCCCAAAATGACGGACAGCGGGATTATGCATCCCCCCAAATTTCTCGTCTATTTTGGTTTTTTTCCCCCTTTTCTTTTCTTTTCTTTCTTTTTTTTAAGAGAATGAAAGCGTGTGTATGCAAGTGGGGATGAGGGAGAGAGGGAGAGAAAGAATCCCAAGAAGGCTCCACACCCAGCTCAGAGCCTGATCGCACAACCCCGAAATCATGACACGCGGTGAAACCAAGAGGTGGATGTCCAACCAACTGAGCTACCCAGGTGCCACTGAAGGTTTGATTTTTAAGTCAACTCTATCCCCAACAAAGGACTCGAACTCACAACCCTAAGATCAAGAGTCACGTGTTCTACCAACTGAGCCCGCCAGGCACTCCCTGCCCCACAAACTTTCTAAACTTTTTTTTTTTTAAAGATTTTATTTATTTATTTGACACAGAGAGAGAGATTACAAGTAGGCAGAGAGGCAGGCAGAGAGACAGGGAGAGGAGGAAACAGGCTCCCTGCTGAGCAGAGAGCCCAATGCGGGCCTCGATCCCAGGACCCTGAGATCATGACCTGGGCCGAAAGCAGAGGCTTTAACCCACTGAGCCACCCAGGCGCCCCCCCACAAACTTTCTAAAGGAGCCTGCGTTACCTTTCTGTCCCCAAGGATGACTATTTTGAAGGGAGAGGGAGGACTTCACAGCACCGTCTGGACCAAGCCAGTCACTAGCGGCCTCAATCATCATCCATGACGTCTAATGCCATAATCCAACCTCCTTGGTGTCTGGCTCCTTTCTTCCTAGCCGGACTATAAGTTGGCCCCACATTTCTTGTCTTTCCCACAGCTCCTGGCACAGTGCTGGGCCCTCAGCTGATCCTCAGACACGAACACATCTGACCAGTGGACTGTCCTACCTGCCCCCACCCAGTGCCCCTATGGTACCCACCTGCCCGAATCCACTTAATAGTGGGCTTTTCTCGGCCTGTGGCTGAGCAGGGCACCGTGGCCTCCTTGTCAAACTCCATGCATTGCTGCGGCCGGGGCGGTGGTGTGAACTTGAGCTTTTCTGTTTCAGCAAAGGGAGGGAGGAGGAAGTGAGGCAGCTCGATCGAGTTGGGGCAGGCCTGAAGATCTGGGCCCCCTGCCGCTCCTTTCCCTTTGCTCTCCCCACGCTCGGGCACTCACCCAGCACTTGGACACGGGCTTGGGCCTCGATGCTGCCGGCCGGGGTGCTGCTCACACAGCGGTACCACGTGCCATCATACACCTCCACACTGTTGATACGCAAGGTCCCGTTCTTGGAGACTTCGAACCGCGAGTCCTGAGGCACACGTTATGGAACCGTGTGAGGTCTCGGCCCCACCAGAGTCTCCAGGGGAAGGAGGGTGAGGGAGCCGATCCCAGAGGAGAGACTTGGAAGGGGATTCTAGCCCCCTCCACCAGGAGCCAGCCTCACTCTCACCTCCGAGATGAGCATCTGGTTTCTGTACCAGATGACAGTGGGTTTAGGCGTGGCCTGGGTCAGGCAATGCAAGTAGCCTGGCTTGCCCTCCTCCAGCTGGCTGTCCTGGGGCTTCCTCAGCCACGTGGGAACAGCTAGAGGGACAGGGAGGGAACAGAAGACCGAGGAACACGTCTGCAAAACCAAAGGATCCAATCCCTCAAAATTCCAACCCCATACTTGACGGAGTTCAGAAGGCCCTGTCTGTTCCACTGAACAGTACAACAATGACTCCTTAGTGAGAACAACCTTTGGAACATGATCTTAGTTAACGGTCACAATAAACCCCTTATGTATGTATTCCTATACCCATTTTACAGCTGAGAACACAGAGGTTTAAAGTAGTAATGGTGATGTGCTAGTACCTGATAGACAGGATTCAAATCCCCAGTCCATGTGCCCCCAAAGCCCTTGCTCTTTTTATTATACTGAAACACCCCCAGGCTCTTTCCTCAGACACCTGTTCTGGTTTAGCCCTCCTTGTTCCCTGAATGATCTCAGCCAGTCTGTGGCCTTCAACGCCGTATGAGTGCATGATTCCCAAGCCTATACCCTGACTCCTGACCTCCCCACCATGCATGAGCTTCAGACTTGCAAACTCAACTGCCTACCGGCATCTCCAACTGGATATCCAACAGTCCTCTTGAGCTTTATGTGTACAAGAGAACAAGTGACTTCCCCTGGAACCTGCTCACCCCAGCTTCTCCTGTCTCAGTAACTACCTCCCCTATAAAGCCAACAGCAGAAGCCAAAACCTAGCCTAGACTTTCCTGTCTACAGCCCCTCCCATCACATCCATTCTACACAAACCCCACCTCCCTGAGCTTCCCCAAATCCTGAATTTGACCACCTTTCTCACCACCACTGCTACCACTCTGTTCCAGGCCCTCCAACACCTGCCCTGGATAATTACAGTCATCTACTAACTGGGCTCCCTGTCTTGATTCCTGACCCTAACGTTCTGGTCTTCTTAGAACAGCAGAGCATGATCTTTCGAGAATGTCACTCTCCAACTCAAAACCCTACAAGGACTTCTGGTCTGACCTGGGGTGGCGGATTGTTTGCAAAGATGGTCATGAACGGTTCTCCCATCCCTTGTTCCTATGCATTGGTGCTGCTGCAACTTTCCCCATCAAGAGACAGTCTACTTCTCTCCTGCCTTGAATCTGGGTGGCCCGTGCCTGGCCTGGCCCAACACAGAACCCAGTGGAAGTCACGCTGGGCAACTGCAGAGCGGATGCCTTGAGAAGGCATGGAGCTTCCACTCCTGGGTGCGGAGGCCCCGGGCCCACTGCAGCAGCCATGGGGGAGGGGGGGACACACCTAAGGCACCTGGCAGATACACCCTCCGTCAACCTCGAGACATCTGAATGAGGCCACCAGGGAACAGCCAGCCACCAGCTGACCTCCCAGCTGACCACAAGCACGTCTGGTCTTTCTGACCATCTTGTAGGGTCACAAGCTCCATTATATGGATGAGGAGACTGAGCCCTGGCAAAGCAGGGGGCTTGCCACACCTCATCCCTCCATGTGTGGGGGAAAGTGTGGGACCTGGGTCTCTAGAATCCCAGTCCCTTACCCTGGCTCTACAGTCAGAGGACTGTTTTCCCATGTGGGCTGTCACCCCAGTTTCTGTGCCTGGCTCATCGTGGTCTACCCCAACATCACCTCCCAGCAGATGACTGAGTCCCAAGCGCACAGAACGCGGAGCTGAGAGGGCCTCAGGTGAGCACCCGGGAAGCCTCTACACATAGCCCCCGAGACCAAGGCCTCGTTGTGGGACCCGGCCTCCCCTCCGACCTCGCCTCGTCCCGCAGGGTAAAGGTGCTCACTGGCCACAGTGATGTTGACATCCTGGCGCTGCTGACCAGCCAGGTTGGCTGCATGGCAAGTGTAGACACCAGCGTCACTCTCGGCGGTTCCAGCAAACACCAGGTCGTGGCCCTCCTGGAAGACTCTGCCGTGGGTGGGCAGCCGGACCCCCGCGTGCTCCCACCACACATGGGGCTCTGGCAGACCCTGAGGGGGCAAGCAGGCCACGCGCTCCTCGCGACCAGCTGTGAACACCCGTGGCTCAAACGGTAGCATGTCTTCAATCTCTGCAGGGAGGAGAGTGGGAGGTACAGCACCCGATTACCATGGGTCTCAGGGTACCTCATGCTCTCCCACTGTAAGCTCTGGCCCTTGGTAGCAAAAACCCTGGAACACTGCCTCTCCTCCTCCTGCCCCAGGATCCTCTTCCTCACTCTGCCCTCCAAGCTGCTTTCGGAGTAGAACCAGGAGCCTAACTCTCTACATGCCCACAGCGTTGAAGGCAGCCCCCACTTCAGCACCCCAGATGCAGGGACCCACCTGCCAGGTGAAGCGTGGCCTCAAGGACGACAGGAGGGCCCCTCTGCCCGTGGCCTATGCAGCGGTAGACCCCTGCATTGCGCGGCCGGACCTGGGTCAGCAGCAGGGACCCATTGGCAAACACAGTGGCTCTGCGGAGGTGCGGGGGACTGCGAAGAGGATAGAGTGCTATTTGGAAGAAGTGCCCCAGAGACCTCCTTCTGGAAGGGAAGGAGATGGAACCCCACACTGCAAAGGTCAGAGGAACAGGAAGGAATCGGCCAGGAACAGGACAGAGAGAAGGAAGTCCACATGCCATGTTAGTGTGTGTGTGTGTACGTGTGCACACGTGTACTCATTCACGAGTGTGCGCAGGTGTGTTCCACCTACAGGAGACTCAGCTTTTGGGGCGGCGGGGGGAGCCACAGCGTCAGTGAGAGTCAGCGAGAGTCAGCGAGTCATCAACAGTGTGCAACTGCGGAGACAGATGGCCACCTTCCCACAAGGTTAAGGCCAACCTGCCAGTAAGGCCCTCAGCCCCAGCAGCCCCTTGGGCACACCAGATGAACTACTGATGATATCTTCAGGGCTGAAGCCCCTAGCCGAGAGAGCCACAACCCCAAGGATCAAGGCCATGTTTGGCACCACCCAGAACCTTCTGGAAGTGTCGGCTTCCTCCAAAAAGTGTGAGCGTGTGTGTGTGTGTGTGTGTGTGTGTGTGTGTGTGTGCATGCATGTGTGTAAGGTAACCTTACCATTGAGGGCCTTCCCATCCAGACTATGGTCACCGGGTCCCCTGTGTCCCTCCAAACTGAATCTCTACTCCCCCCCATCCCAGAAGACCTATATAGGCAGGAGGGGAGTGGGGAGAGAACAGAGCCACCACTAGCTCATACAGTGCCTTTGTGTGAACTGGAAAACGATGCCCTTGGTGAAGGCTTCCCTTTGTTGAACTCAATTCAGTAACAGCAAGACATTCTACTGCCATCTGCTGGAAACTTCGAGTAATACACATACAGATCTAGGACGTCTGCAATACTAATTCTATGCTTTTAGAGAATGCACCTGGGCGTTACACAAGCCGTACCACTGTACTTGAAGGCACCTTGCCAGCTGCCTTACCGGCTGCGATTGGTGATGGGAGTCTCATCTTCAAACACCCACTGCAGGCTCGGGGGTGGCTGGGCTGAGAACTGACAGTGGAACATGGCCTCCTCGTTCCTTGCCACCACGATGTCCTGAGGCGCCAGCACTACCCTGGCAAAGCTCTCATCTGGAGAGGGAGATGCACCGGTATATGAACAGGCAGAGTGGGGAGGCCCCTCCCATCCCTGCTGCACCTTCTCCATCCCCACCCCGGGCTCACCGGCAATGCTCAAGGTGAAGTTCTGGCTGCTGCAGGTCTGGCCAAAGGCGTTTTGGGCACAGCAGGAGTAGAGGCCACTGTGTTCCGGGCCGGCCGGCCGGAGGCTCAGGTTTCGCTCCTTGCTACTGACCGTGTGATTGCTCTGGCCATCGGAGAGGGGGCTCCCGTCTCGGAACCACTGGTAGGTAGGCCTGCAAGGCCGAGGGGATGAGCAGCAGGCAGGCACGGGGTACTCAGATGGCCAGCGGACAGGGTACAGAATCGGAGGGTCAGGGCTAGACCCCTCGGTTTACAGATGGGGAAACTGAGGCCTGGGAGAAGTGACTTGCATGGGGACGCACAACAATTCAGGAGCATAATCAGGTTGAGTTGCTCCAACTCTCAGCTCCCAGAATCCAGGATCATTCTGTAGCACAAGGCTGCCCCTCCTCGGGTCACTGGGGGCTAGCGTGGAGCAGCCACTGGGCAGGGGTGGTTACAGAATGAAGCAAGGTACTCTGAAGGTACTCTGAATAGAGTCCGGGTTTCAGGGGGTCTACTTGTCTAGAATAACCCTCTCCCTTACCACCCTCCAAGTCAGCTCCTTACCGAGGGTGCCCGTCAATGTGACAGCGCAGTGTGACCTGGGTCTGTGGCTGGATCTCAGCTTCTGAGGCTGGATGCTTCAGGACCACAGGCCCGGTCTCAATCCCTGCAGCGGAGGCCACGGTTGCAGAGTGAGGAGCAGAGCAGAGCCAAAGCGGGGTGCGGGGTGGGGAGGGGAGGGCAGAGGAGAAGGAAAAGCAGCAAAGGACACGGCCTGCAGGCTCTGGAGCCAAGAGACAGTGCAGGGAAGCCCTGCAGAGCGGAGGCTGGGGCTACACANGGGGGGGGGGGGGCCAGAAACAGAGCGTCCCCTCCGTCTGTGGCAGGTCAGCCCTGACGCCCAGCCACGCTGCCTCGCTGTCCTTGCCATCTGCTAAAGCACCTAGCTGGTCAAGGGTCCTCGACTTGATGGGGAAAAAAATCTCTTGGAAAAAAACATAACTTCTCTTTCCCACACACACAGAAAGAACGGGCTGCAAGTGCATTCAACTGGAAATGGGAGAAGCTGAGGAAAAGGAGGGGTCCCACAGGGCTCAGTAACCAAGGACTAGCAGGGGGCGAGCACCCCCCCCCCCCCCGGCTCTCACATTTGATGTTGAAGGAGGCGTTGGCACTGCGGGCCTCCTCTCCCGTGGCGTTGTCCCGCGCCACGCACTGGAAGGCTCCAGAGTCCTGCAGCCGGTCCACAGCGGCAAAGCTCAGGCTGCTGCCCTGGGCGAAACGCCTCTCGGTGTCCCGGACAGGGGCCCCGTCCAGCAGCCAGTACACATGCACCGGGCCTGGGGCCTCGACCTCACAGCGGAGCAGCGCCCGGCGCCCCTGCAGTGCATCCTGGGAGGACGGCTCCTTGATGAAGACAATGGCTGCCCGGGCACCTGCAGATGGGGACACAGGAGAGGCACCGTCAGGAAGAGCTACGGCCACCGTCCTCGCACAGAGCACCCGCCACCCTGTGCACAGGAGGAGGAAAGGGGCTCTGCACGCAGGAGGGGTCCAGGAAGTGTGGGAGAGAAGGATCCGGAGACTACAACTGCCAAGCATCCGTTGAGAAACTCTTAAACTGTGCTGGGCGCCCTGCAGGACACAAAGACGCAGCGCACGCCAGGCAGCAGGGGGCACAGGGCAATCACACAGAACGCAGCGAGGCTCGTGCCCGGTGACTAGTGCAGGCAGTCAGTGCACAGAAAAGAGAGGGCATTCCGAGGGGGGGGGGCAGGGACACCGGGCAGGCTCCCTAAAGGAAGTTTCCGACCTGCAGGTCCCGATGCTGGGCTGAGGGGCAGGGGACATTAACAGGCGGCCCTCCCCCATCAATCTTCAGAAACCAAGATGTCGAGCACTTAAGTCATGCTCCACAGAGCATCTTGGAAGATTACTCACACTCACAGCCCCGCTGTGGGTCCACCCACAGGTGCCTTGCAGCCCAGCGTCCCCCAGGGACTTCTCTGGGGAAACCCACCCCAGCACAGGAGAAGCCAGTATACTCTAGATTTGGGGCTACTGCCAAAGGCAGGCCAGCACCACCCCCACGTCCTCCCTCCATCGCTAAGAATATGTCTGGCCAAGGCTGGCTTTTCTGGGTGAATTTGAGAGGTGAGCATTTCCCCCCTCCTCCACCGCAACAGTTCGGCTCTGGCTGGGGCCGGAGGGGCACCCACAGAGAAGTGGGGGGGGACTGCAACCAGGGGTGGAACCATAGCCAGTGGGA
This sequence comes from Ailurus styani, assembly GCA_002007465.1. Classification (NCBI taxonomy): domain Eukaryota; kingdom Metazoa; phylum Chordata; class Mammalia; order Carnivora; family Ailuridae; genus Ailurus; species Ailurus styani. The sequence goes on along the minus strand of LNAC01000286.1, from coordinate 1,963,766 downwards.
ACAAAGGGAAAATGAGAAACCTGTACTGAGTGGCAGATGGGTTGAGGAGGCGGAGGGCAGGGCTGGGCAGGTGGCATGGTGACAGCAGGAGTAACACACCGGGCTTTGTTCCGGGCCCACGTGGGCGGCCTGCAGAGGCCCTGAGCCGCTGGGCCAGGAACTCAGGCCCACCTGCCAGGGGTAGGTGACAACACAGAGGAGGACGTGCAGCCCCTCCGGGAAGAAGAAATAGGCCTCCTGGGGCTGCTACGTGAAGAAGCAGGCTCTGCCTCTGACCAAACTGGGCCCAGTAAGGGCAAGGGGAGGCTAGGGGGTCTTGCCATCCCCTCCCAAACCAATGGAGGCTAATCATGGCTGTTCCAAGCCCCTGACAGTGGAGTTTGGTTCTTTAAGGCCTAAGGTCCAGTCTCCCCATAGAGTCAGCAGCAAGACAAGTCCAAGCTCTCTCAGAGTGAGGTCCAGATAAGGGGGTGTCCCTGGTGTCAGTCCATCTCCCTAACATTCTCAGAGGTGCTGGCCCACAAGACAGTAGAGCCAGAAGGGGCCCCGAGTCACCTCCATTACTTCTCAACGGGGCACTGCTCTTTGGGGGGGACCACTGCCTTCGATGCTGGGCTATCCGATCACCCACTGTGCAAGTTCACAAACCTGTCCTTGCGGCCCTGCCAAGCACATCCCCAGTCACCGTGACATCTCAAACACCCCACTCACTTCCAATCACCGCCCAGGAATGGGACCCTGCCCCTGCCCCCACGGGGCAACTCGATACAACCCCTTTGTAGAATAGACAGGTAAACTGAGGTCCTGGGAAAATGAAAGGATTTGCCCAAAATCAAACAGCTCATTTGACCATGACCCAAGGAAGCCAACTCCTAGCCCCATGCTCTTCCCGGCTCTGCCCACGAACCCAAAACCAATCTGGAAATGGCTGGTCCCACAATGGGGCTCAGTCCCCGAGGCCAGGGAGAGGGCCAGACACACCTCCGACAGACAGTGCCAGACACACAAAGGCACTCAGCTCACTGGCTGACTGAGGTAACCTTAAGGAAGTGTGCGGCAAGAGCTGGAGAACGTGGAGGCGTCTGGCACCCTGCCCGACCACCTCTCACGAGGCACATGGGCAGACTCAGGCTGATGCCCCAGTGGGCCCCTGCAAATGTGACTCACTGAATTCTCAGGGTGCTCGACCCTGAACTCCAGGATGCTTGTGAAAGGCCAAAGAGAGATCACCTGCCGTCAAAGTGTAGGTGAACCACCCCATTCCCTGCTCAGCTTCTCCAGACCAGGGAGCCCAGAGTCTCGCCTGTGCGGAGGAACCTTAGTTAGGCATGTGGAATCAGACAGGTTGGGCTCAACTCCTGCCCATGATGCTCGGTGTTTGACCTTGGGCAAGGCAAGCAGACGGTGTCTGCCTTGGCTCCCTTGGCCTCTCTCATGAGCTCCTCATGAGTCACAAACACAGAAACTCGTATGAAGACACTTGGACAGAGTTGACCCAGTGAACGGTGGCTACCGTCCCTATCTCCGCTGTCACCCGTCCTGCCCCAGAGCTCTCGTTTTAAGAACATTAGGAAGCTCCCCCTCCAGAGGCCCAGGACCACTCCCAGACCCTGGATGGGGAGGAGCCTCTGCCACAGAGAAGTTTGAGGGGAATGATCAGGTGGGGGTGGAATGCAGGGAAAGGGGCCATGGGCTTGCAAGGAACCGCAGACCACTGGCCACAGAAATCTGAGCTGGAAGAAGAGATGGCATGACTCAGAAGGACCCCAGCTCAGCCTCCGGCACCCCCTCCTGGGGCGAGCGCTGCTCTGTAGCTGTGTGGTAAGAGATGCTGCATTCCCAGACTGCCACTCAGAGCCTCCTGCACCCCCACGACAGGGCCTGGGAAACATCAAAGCTGGCCCTGCGGGGCCCTCTGTCCTGACGTCAGCTCACAGCAGGTCCTGGTTAGTGCTTGGCTGGGCCAGACTTCAGATGTTATAAAAGGCAGGGAGAAGAGCCACCAGGCCTTCTCCAAGCCCCCAGCCCCTGCTCTGAGCCGCTGTCAGGAGGCTGGCCCGGGGCCGTGGCCCCCACATTGGCCAAGGAGGTGACCAGAGGCATGCCCGGGGCGCAGGGCTTGCCAGAGAGCTCGGTCTGTTGTGTTTGCTGGGGGTGGGAAACGGGCAGAAGGCTCAGGGGCAGATGGAGGAGTCCCCGGCAGAAACGCCAGTAAAGGAGGGGCTAGGCAGTGAGGAACTCTTCAGAAGCTTTGGCCAGTCCCAACAAGACGTGGAAGACGGCAATGACAGAGAGGTGGAAGGCTTTTGGGCATCGAGGAGGTACCTGCGCATTGCTGCCGCTGCACCATCGCTGACTTGAGGATGTCCCCCAGGCCTGTGGTCTGGGGACAACCTTCTCCGGTGGCACACTGGTCCCGGGCTTCAAAGCCGCCCCCTCCTTCACAGTCCGACCACGCTGTGCATCGTGCCTCCTACACGAAGGCCTTTCCAGAACAGGAGGCTGGCCTGGCCTCTCTGCACCCTTGCCCTCCCCTGCAATGGGGACCCCACCTCCCGCCCCGGTCTCCCTCCCCCCCATCTCTCCCCTCCCACCTGCCCTGAGGCTGAGTGGGTTCACATAGACCAAGCCCCCAAAGCAGCACGGAGGGCAGCACGGAGGACATGGAGGGTGCCCTGTGGGACACAGGGGGTTCGAGCAGTCCCCCCCCCACAACAATAGGCAGCCAGAGCCATCTGCCCCCACACCAGGCGCCAACCCCAACAAAGCTGGAGCTGCAAATACCCAATAAGGACATTTTCCAAGCCATTTCCTCGGCTCCCCCAACAGCCATCTATATGCAGACACTCTGCCTGCGCCTTGGCCCCAGCCTCCGGAGCGAGGCTGTTCGGGCAGCGGACCAACTCCGCTCCCCGCCCCCCAGTCCACGGCCCGCCCTCCTTGCTGCTCTCCGGGCTCCAGGCCGAGCAGACCCATGTGTGTCTACGTGTGCATGTGTGCACACACACACACACATGTGTAAACATGATTTTATGGAGAGCAGAGAGCAGCAGGAAGTTTTTCTGCTCTGAAGTAATTTCAGCTACTTAGGTCCAAGCAATCCATCTGGGCNGGGGGGGGGGGGGGGGGGGGGGGCGCTGGTCTTCCTGCTGGAGGAAAAACACCCCAGGACCTGTGCGGACCCCGGAACCTGCCAAACCTGACTGGCTGATTCTATCTATGTGCCCTCCCTTTTCCTAAAGAAAATGCCATCTTTGGGACACATGCCTCAGGACTGAGCTGAGCTACCAAGACCCTGGCCAGTTGGCCCTGACAGGGGCATTTCGCACAGCACTGTGTGACTGTATGAGTGACCACCCCCAAGGCCAACCAGCCACACAGAAAGTGCCCGATTCCTCCACACCTAAGACTCAGTCTCTGGCTCCAGGGCCTGGGTCCCCGTGGGGGACATCCTGACTCCCAGGTGGCCCCCAGAGCCCAGGCCGGGCTCGAGGAACACAAACCCCCAAGGGAGAGGTTTGCCAACACCCTGTGCCCTGTCTGGGCAATGGCGTCAACACACAGGCCAGGAGAGGCAGCCCTCAACCCAAGAGGCACGCGTGATGCAGGAAACACAGCAGCTCCAGGGCCCCTCACCCACACGAGGACAGCCCTCCTCACAAGTCCCCTCCATCCAGAAATTCTAAGGGCGTCGAGCAAGAGGCCCCAGGGGTACCAGGGTCCCTGCATCACACGTCCTCCCCAAGAGGTCGACACACTGTACTACAGACCCTTAGTCTTCTGGGATTCAACTGGCATAACTTTCTCCTGCCCGTGCAACACTCCAAAGGTCCATGGCTCATACACATCTGTCATTTTGTTAAGGAACAAATGTCAACTGCTACAGGAATAAGTCAAAGGGATGAAGAGCAAGCTCAGCTAGCCCACCCCTCACGTATTCACCCAGGTCAGCAGAAACACAAATGCCCCAGTGGTATCTGGGAACTGGAATGTCCCTCTCTACCACCAGTATGTACCAGTAAGACACTGTATGCAGTTTTAGTACCAGCAACCGACTCTCTGATGATAAGCCCAGAACATAAGGATTCAGGGGGGTCACTGAAAATCCACCGCAGCAAAACTGTGAGACCCAGAGGCAGAACACAAAGTTTCTACCCCCTTCTGTCTCTCCAGGGTCTACGAAAGGCCCCAGGTTCACGGACGGGAGCCCCGCAGCCCTCTGCAAGCCATCACAGTCCTTGTTCTGAGCCGCGCCGGAGGTAGCAGAGCCAGAGCCAGGGAAAACCGGCCAGTCTTCCCATCCTGGGATCTAGCAGCAAATGTCTGGAGAGGCTCCCACATCCGGATTAGAGGAACAGAACAAAATCACCAGAGATTAGGGCAGAAACAAAACCTAGCAGCCCAACTCACCTACCTTAGATGAAAACCACAACCCAAACCTGTCCTGCCCGCTCCTGGGAGGCCCCGGAGGGGGAAGATCAACTTCTGACGGCAGGAGCAGGTCCCTGCGTCCAGCATCACGTGGCGTCCAAGCCAGAGGGACAAATACCCACAAATGAGGCTTAAGATGCTCCCCAGCCAGCGGCCACACCGCTGGTCCCTGGAACGAGCCTGTCTTCTGCTGGGGTGGGAAGCCCACACCTGGGACACATTTCTCACCCTTGGTAACCCTTAAATGTCTGTGATGTCTTCAAGGAAGCAGCAATGAATTAAACAGCCAACCACATGAGGTGGTGTGATGAGGCCGAAGGATCGCGGCAGGGGGAGACCTGAGTTCTAGTCTCCACACTACCGCTAACAAACAGAGTGACCCGAGCCAATCACCACTCCTTCCCAGGCAGATTTGTTATCTATAAAATTAAATAAATGAGAGGGTGTCACGGGACAGTCCCCAAGACCCAGCGCTGGATGAGCTGCAAAGAGCCTCAAAGGCCACTACAGGAACAAAGGCCTCAGTCCCCAGAGTCCCCTCCCCCACCCCAGTCCCCAGCCCCCAAAGCCCGAAGGTAAAGGCTGGGCAGGGCCCAGGCGGATTAAGGGCAATGCTGTAAATGGCAAGTGCGCAGGCAGGTCGGGGGGTAGCTGGGGGTTGCGAACAGGGACCGGCACCACTTTCTGACAAGCTGCTCCCACTCCCAAAGGCTGAGCTCACATCCTGCCTCGCCAGATCTCGCCTCTGCCTTGGCCACACACTTGCACTGAGAGCTCACTGCCTGGGACGCCCCTGAGAGTCCCATCTGTGCTGTGACTGAGAGCTGCACCCCCAAGCTAGGCTGCAAGCCTGAGAAGAGGGCAGACATTCGTGCCCAAGAGGGTACGGCTGTGCCCCTCAAAGGGCCGGGGCACCGTAAATACGCCGCTAGCGTTTATGGGGGAATGAAGTCACCGAAGAGTCTGTCTGGCCTGAAATCTTATCCTAGGGCTACCTTTATCCAATCTCGGCCAACTTAATTTCCTTCTCTGGGTCTCGGTTTCCTCTCCTGGAAAATGGCAGCCTTGAAACCAATCTTAGTGATGCTTTTTTGGATTCCTAGGGGAGTCAGCAATATTCAAATGAAATACACACTGGGGGTGCCTGGGTGGCTCAGTGGGTTAAAGCCTCTGCCTTGGGCTCAGGTCATGATCTCAGGGTCCTGGGATCAAGGCCCCATCGGGCTCTCTGCTCAGCAGGGAGCCTGCTTCCTCCTCTCTCTGCCTGCCTCTCAGCCTACTACTCTCTCTGTCAAATAAATAAAATCTTTATTCTTTTTTAAAGATTTTATTTATTTATTTGACAGAGAGAGAGAGATCAGATCACAAGTAGGCAAGATTAAAATGTGCTTGGATAAGGTGATCTCTGGGAAGTCCAAAGGCTTGGTGAATGGGGCAGGGAGGGGGGTTGCTAGAACAGACTGCCAGAATGTACCAAGAGTTCTCTCCACCCTCTGTGCCTGGGGACAGATCCATTCTCAGCCCCAAGGAGAGAGGACAGACAGCAGTCAGCTGTCTCCTGAAGACACTGGTCAGAGGCCCGTGGAAGTAATACACACTGCGGGCAAGGCAACATAGCTCCTGGAGGCACTGAGCAATGAGCCCGGCTCAGTCCCAGGAAGACTTCAGGGGTACTCAGCCAGTGCACTCGGGGCTCCAGAGGGGACAGAGAGCCCAGCCTCTGGCTGCAGGCTCCACAACCACTCATCAGACTCCCAGGTGCAGAGGTAAGGGCTCCAGGGGACCACAGGATGTGTCCCAGGCTCACCTGGGACCATTCTCCCTATGGTCTTTCCTGGGGAGGCAGGGAGCAAACTAAATGACAGCCTGGGGGCCACCACCTTGCAACTGGGGAGACCTAGCCTTAGTTTACTAATTTTCAAGGCAGGCTCAGAAAACTCTGTGAGACTCTTGCTTTCTGAGCTCTTTTTACCCATCTCTGCCTCCTCTCTGGGAGGCTGTTAAGACAGCACAGATCTCAGACCTAACCCAAGTGGCCACAGCAGTCCACCCCAAATTCCCTATGAAAGAGAGAACACGATTCCCTGCCCTTTAGATGGAGCAGCCTGTAATTCAATGAAGAAAATCCTGGGATACCTGAGTGGCTCAGTCAGTTGAGTGTCTGCCTCCGGCTCAGGCAGGTCATGATCCCAGGGTCCTGGGATCGAGCCTTGCATTGGACTCCTTGCGCAGCAGGGAGCCGCCTGGCTTCTCCCTCTCCCTCTGCAGCTCCCCCTGCATGTGCACCTTCTCTCTAATAAATAAATGATAAATCTTTTAAAAAGAAGGAAAGGAAAGGAAAGGAGGAAGGAAGGAAGGAAGGAAGGAAGGAAGGAAGGAAGGAAGGAAGGAAGGAAGAAAGGAAGAAAGGAAGAAAAGAAAAGGAAGAAAAAAAGAAAGAAAAGAAAAGGAAGAAAAAAAGAAAGAAAAGAAAAGGAAGAAAAAAAGAAAGAAAGAAAGAAAGAAAGGAAATCCTTCCTGACCCGTAAAGAAATTGAACTTAGACCTGCTCTGTCCAATATGTTAGCCACTAGCCACGTGGGGCTCCTAAAATGTAACTGAATTAAAATGAAACAAAATTGAAAATTAATCTTCCTCCTTAGCTGTTAGGCACATTTCAAATGCTCAGGAGCTACACTTAGCTTGAGGCCACAGTATCGAACAGCGCAGATCTAAAACCATTGTGTCCCCACAAAAAGCTCCATTCGATGGCACTGCCTTCGCCCCTCTGACTGCTGGCTTCTTGCCGGCCCCACACACGGGCACATTACTTCTAACCTAAAGAACCCTCGACACGGGGTCAGCCTCATCTTCCTGGGGAGGAAAGTGGAGTCAAGGCTGTCCCAGTCAATGGCAGGGTCTCGAAGTACCCCCTGGATCTGTCCTGCCCTGGTGACCGTCTGTCTGTCTGTGTCGGCCTGCGTTCTTTCCATGATGCCACGCTGGCTGCTTCTCTCCTTTCACTTATTCTCTTTGATCCACACCCTCCCCTAACCTTTCCATCGGGTTTAATGTAAATCCTTTTCTCTGCGTGTGCTCTGGGAAAATGTGTCTGGGAAAACGTGAGGACTTCTAACTTCTGTGAGTGGTCTTGCATTCTCTCTCACTCGCTTCTTACTTTGTTCCATTTAGCACTGTGTTTTGAAGATCCTTCCCTGTGGCCATCTCCTACCTCCTGCTGTTCTCCCAGTAGATGAATGTGCTGTTAGGTTTGGGGAGGGAAGACGCCAAGTGGATTTTTTTTTTTAAACAAGTAAGTGGTCGAACATAGCTGTCCGCAGTCTGAAGACTGGTCTTCAAGCCTGCACCCTCCTCCCTGGGTGTCCCCAGAACCCCGGCCTCTATCACCCCACGTGGTCCCACTCGGCCTGCCGGGTATCCTTGGAGCCTGGTAGAACACACACAGACCCCTGCTTCTTCTGCCTCCCTCCCTTCTCCCCTGTAAACCCAGAAAGTCACTGAAGAGGCTGGACTTCAGCTGGTTTCAAAGGGATAAGAGAAAGAGTCGGTCTCAGACTTTTATATTTAGAAGCGCTCTGCAAACCACTTCCCGGAGCAGACAAGAGTGGGGAATGTGAGGAAATCACTTTGCTATGTGTGATGTGGAAAGCACGAGCCACTCGAGGCTTGCGGCTGCGGGCTGCATTTGCCACACAGCCGGTGACACGCAGCGATGCCTCGCACATGGGCAGGAGACAAATGTGCCCCTGGGCGGCCGGCAGGAGACCCCGTGGGACAACACGCACTGCAGCCTGGCTGTCCCCTCGGGGCCAGGGCACAAGGCAGGGCCCAGGAGTCAGAGGCAGACACCAACCGCAAAGTGCCCCTCCCCCAGCCTTCTTTCCTTTACTTTCCTTCTCCACCTGTCTGACCCAACAGCTGTTTCTGGAAACCAGCCCTTCTCTCCAGGGAGGGAAGAGTCTTAGAAAGGGATGCTGATGGCTTTAGGCTTCAACCTAGGACACAAAGGATCCAGACTGAGGGAGGAGGCTTGGATGACCCGCCGGCTTGAGGAGACAAGGCTGCCCTCCTGGACTTCAGGCTGCTGGGGACAGGTGTGGGGGCAGGGCTGTCCACAGTGCCCACTATCTCCTTGTGAAGACAGATCTGCTCCCACCATCAAAAGTTCTCTTAGCCACCTCTGTTAGCACGCATGGCTGGAAACAACGTTGGAGGGGAAGACTACCTGGTAGTGGAGACCAAAGCCTGCAGCCATGAACATATTGCTCAAATAGGACTCAGATGTAATAGGGTCTGGCCCGGTGTGACAAGGTGAGGGGGAGCCACGGACAGAGCAGGAAGCGGAAGGCCAACTGCTGAGTTAAATCAAACCACAGATACTTCCTAGACTCCTTATAAACCTCATTTTCTTGCTTAAAATATAAACTTTCTAACAGGGCAATCTTATTCTTTTATTTAATATCTTAACTGCAGATCACTACTAGTGATTTGCATCTTTATTTTTTAAGGAAAATAACCAAAAAAGAGTCGTTTTTTTTTAAGATCAGCTGTATAGAGAAAGCATTCTGGCTAAAGATGGCAAAATGAATATTTCAATCCTCAAATCAATAACAACAGATGAAAAAAATACAAACGGATGAATAATAGAAGCAATTCCTTGTAAGTTATTTTTAAAAGCAGCCAAAACTTGCAACTCATCACCAGATGCTTCAAGCTTAGGGATAACCGACTTCGGGGAGAAAACATTATAAAACATAAAGCACACACAAATAGCTGGAGGAAAAAAAAAAATTTAAAAAGCCCCTAAGAGTGGCTGATGCAATAACTGAATTGAATAGCCAAAAAAATGACAAAGACCTAAAGTTTATTTCATGCCTACTCTGTCAATCTTTGAGTCAGGGTCTGGAAGGCACCAAGATCTGGCTTCACTTAAGTCTGGAACTGGCTGTCCCTCCACTCCAGGAGGTNGGGGGGGGGGGGGGGGGAGAAAGAGAGGGAGGCAGGTGGGAGGGAGAGAGGGAAGGGGGCAGCGAGTAGACACTGATGGAGAGAGACAGGGAGATGAGATGAAGGGAGTTGGAGGGAGACTGAGACAGACACGGAGGGAAACTAACAACTGACAGACAGACAGAGGGAGATGGGCTGACTTAGAGAGGAGGAGACACGGGCAGAGAGGGGAGAGAGAGACCCAGGCCCTGACAGAAGAGAAGGTGAGAGATGAACAGGCAGAGAGAATGGGCAGAGACACACGAAGAGACAGAGTCATGGAGACCCCAAAAAAGGGGCAAGAAAAACAAAGACTCCCGGCAGACAAAGGCACACACGGGTAGGCGTGCACAGGGCTCCTCAACGGCTGAGGAGCACGGCCCAGCCCCACACTAACTCTGAGTTCCCCCGACAGGTCTGTCCCTGGGTCTCAAGGTTCTCCCCACCCCTCCCAGCAGCCTCAGGGACTCCAAACTCAGTCCCTGGCTTGCGCCACAGGGCTATTCACTCTATCATTTAGACATGGAGGGTTACAGCTCGCCTGTATGAGGGAGACCAGGGGGCGGCAGCGCAGGGGGAGGGGCTCCTATGTACCAGATTCAGGCCATTTATAATGGAGAGCCCTCAAAGTAGAGGCTCCTGGTAAATAATTCACCAGGAAAAGTACAGTACCTTCCCCGGGCTCATCCATTATTCACCAAGATAAATGTACCATATTGTTATACTTCCTGACATCTAAAAATGGTCTGAGCCATTAGGCCAGGGGCAAGAAGACAGCGGGGCAATTTCCACCCCACCCTTCCAGAACCCTTGACCCAGCAGTCCTGGTGCTTCTGGAACTCAGTCTGCAGCTCTTCACACAAGGGCAAAGCATTCGTCTTCCACAAAGGGCCAGGCCCGGCTTTGGACCACAAGATCTCAAGAGCAGCCCTCAAGAACCTGCTGCCAGGTCAGAGGGATGCCCAGAAAGAGTCTGGACCAAAACTCCCATGTTCACCGGACCCTGAAGGTTTTGGGCTCCCTCAAAGGGAAAAGGCAATCCCTTTGCTTGTATCTAAGAGTAATTCTGTTCCTAGAAGCTCAAAGGGTTTGACTTGGGTGCCAGATGAGTGCCAGCTACCAAGTGCACAAAACCCTGCACCCTAGCCTTGGTTCTGAGCAAGTCACTCTCTTCCGCAGGTCTTCCCTCCCCATTTGTAAAGTCAGCAGGCTGCTCTTTACCACACAAGACCCTCATGAGGCTGCAATGCCCTCCGGGAAGGCTGAAGAGCTACCCGTTAAGGCCCTGGCCTCCTGAGTACAGGCAGGATGGAGATGGGACAAGAGCCCAGAGTCTGCCCGCACTCCATTTCCACTCTCCCACTCACCAAGTGTATGTCCTCGGGCAAGCTGTCTACCTGTGCCGTGCATAAAGTGATGCTAATAACGTTATCTGCCTCACAGGCTTGTGAAAAGTAAATTCACATGTTAATAAATGTACCATGTTTGGAACAGTGCCTGGCACGTATTCAGTTAAGGACTATATGAGTCCTTTATTTTCCTTATTAAGTTCGAGGTTTTTTTTTTTTAATTTATTTGACAGAGAGAGAGAGATCACATGTAGGCATAGAGGCAGGCAGAGAAAGAGGGAAGCAGACTCCCTGCTGAGCAGAGAGCCTGATGCGGGGCTTGATCCCAGGACCCTGAGATCATGACCTGAGCCAAAGGCAGAGGCTTAACCCACTGAGCCTCCCAGGCGCCCCAATGTTCGAGATTTTTTTAAAAATATCTTATTTATTTACTTATTTGACGGGGAGGGAGAGAGAGAGAGAGCACAAGTAGCAGAGCGGCAGGCAGAGGGAGAAGGAGAAGCAGGCTCCCCACTGAGCAAGGACCCGATGCAGGGCTCCATCCCAGGACCCTGGGATCATGACCTGAGCTGAAGGCAGATGCTTAACTGACTGAGCCACCCAGGCACCCCTCGAGATTTTTTTTTTCATCTTTTAGGAACTACATGCCATCACAAACATCCCTCACCTGGTGTAGGCCTCTGCTGGCATCCCTCTCAAGCAGACCGTGGGGAGCAGCAAAGTGCCCTGTCTGATCTGTCACTCGCCCAGTCTCCGCCCCCTAAGTGCAGCGGTTCTCTCTGAACAGACCCTGAGAGCCCCCTCATCACAGGACACAAACCTGTGGGGCGCCGCGGTTCGAGGGGGGTTGCCCTGCGTGGGTGAAGCCCCACAGCGTAGCTGCCAACCGCTGGGAGCTTGGCACTCTGCTGCCCGCTGCCCCAGGGGCCTGCAGGCCGTGCGCAGACGCAGATGAGCGGTTGCTCAGAGTGTCCTTCACACACACACCCCCGCCCAAAGATGCTCAAGTAAGAGGCACCTTCGATATGAACAAGATTGGGAGCAAGTCTGTCGGGATGAGAAAGGATCCAGACCCTCGTGGCACAAGGCAGGTCTCTAGCCTCAAGAAACACACCTGCAGGCAGGTGACGCGAGCACCGTCAATGTTTGTGTGCTGACTAAGTCCTGGTGGTAATGACTAGGCTGCAGCTTTCTGATCCCGTAAGGCCCTCACAAGAGACACCTGGAAAATTCTATGCTTTATAAAGGAAAAGACTACATAAAATAGGAGTTGTAAACAACTCCCAAAGGCAAACAATAAATGAGGAAAATTATTGCCAGCAATTGACAGAAGAAGGATGCTGGTCTTGGTATATAGTTATGAATCAATCATAATAACTACTAAAATTCTCACAGGAACATGGTCAAAACATACGAAGAGTTTTCAAACCAAATATTAATATGAGAAAACATTCTACGGGTGCCTGGGTGCCTTAGGCAGTTAAGGGTCTGACTTTGGCTCAGGTCATGATCTTAGGGTCCTGGGATTGAGCCCCACACATCCTCCTCTCCCTGCTCAGCAGGGAGTCTGTTTCTCCCTCTCCCTCTGCCCTCCCCCACCCCTGCCCAGCTCCTCCTGTTTCTCTCTCAAATACATAAAATCTTTTAAAAAAAAATTCCAAAGCACTAGGAATCTAAGAAATGCAAATTAGAATAAGTTACTCTGCCCATCAAATGAACATCAATAAAATAGCACTCAACACTGGTGAGTATATGGAGAAAATGGTATTCATACTTTGCTGATGGGAGTATAAATTATAATAATTCCCTCCTGCAAAGTGGTTCGGAAACTGGACCAATATCTTAAAAAATTCATGCCCTTCCTCATTGGAGAAGTGCCTGATTCCAGGTCTGGGGCAGGAAATGCACAAGATAAGCCTGGAACATCATCGCATATAAGGGAATGAGCAAAGACCAGTAAGATCATATCCAACGGTTCAGGACCAGCTTGAAGAGGCTCCATAAGGCTAAGAACCACATGGACTTACACACACCGACCAAGTTAAAATCTGTGACTTCATAATGATGTTTTTAAAAAGCCCAAAACAGAGGACCAGGCTGGCTCAGTCAGTAAAGCATGTGACTCTTAATCTCAGGGTTTTAAGTTTGAGTCCTATGTTGGATGTAGAGATTACTTAAAAATAAAAAAATAAAAAATAAATTTAGGGCGCCTGGGTGGCTCAGTGGGTTAAAGCCTCTGCTTTCAGCTCAGGTCATGATCTCAGGGTCCTGGGATCGAGGCCCGCATCGGGCTCTCTGCTCGGCAGGGAGCCTGCTTCCCCTTCTCTCTCTGCCTGCCTCTCTGCCTCCTTGTGATCTCTCTCCCTCTGTGAAATAAATAAATAAAAATCTTTTTTTAAAAAAATAAATAAATAAATAAATTTAAAGCCTAATATTGGTCACCTCTGAAGGATGCTAGAAAACCAACCCATTATTTTAAAAACTGGTTAAGCATCAAGCTTTACATCCCCTTTCTGAATAGCTATACCTCCAGACAACCAGTCAACGAGGGGAGGTTTGTTGGTGGTGGTTTTTTTTTGGGGGGGGGGTGTTTTTACAGGAGTCTCCAGATGATAAATACCATATGACCATTTTATAATCCCTAATGAAATCATGACTCCAGCAATGATTATCGATGGCTGCTAATTCCAGAGAGACAACCAGACGTTACATGTCTGTTGAGGGAAGTACACCTGAAAAAAAAAAATTAACTCAAATCTGGTGAAGCCTATAGACCTAGGTTTCCTTATTAAAAAGTTTAAGAAAGGGGCACCTGGGTGGCTCAGTGGGTTAAGCCTCTGCCTTTGGCTCAGGTCATGATCTCAGGGTCCTGGGATCGAGCCCTGCATTGGGCTCCCTGCTCGGTGGGGAACCTGCTTCCTCCTCTCTCTGCCTACTTGTCATCTCTCTCTGTGTCAAATAAATAAATAAAATCTTTTTTTTAAAGATTTTATTTATTTATTTGACACAGAGAGAGAGATCACAAGTAGGCAGAGAGGCAGAGAGACAGGGAGAGGAGGAAGCAGGC
>LNAC01000286.1:1919852-1948623 GCA_002007465.1 Ailurus styani | reverse complement strand
GGGGGGGGGGGGGAGAAAGAGAGGGAGGCAGGTGGGAGGGAGAGAGGGAAGGGGGCAGCGAGTAGACACTGATGGAGAGAGACAGGGAGATGAGATGAAGGGAGTTGGAGGGAGACTGAGACAGACACGGAGGGAAACTAACAACTGACAGACAGACAGAGGGAGATGGGCTGACTTAGAGAGGAGGAGACACGGGCAGAGAGGGGAGAGAGAGACCCAGGCCCTGACAGAAGAGAAGGTGAGAGATGAACAGGCAGAGAGAATGGGCAGAGACACACGAAGAGACAGAGTCATGGAGACCCCAAAAAAGGGGCAAGAAAAACAAAGACTCCCGGCAGACAAAGGCACACACGGGTAGGCGTGCACAGGGCTCCTCAACGGCTGAGGAGCACGGCCCAGCCCCACACTAACTCTGAGTTCCCCCGACAGGTCTGTCCCTGGGTCTCAAGGTTCTCCCCACCCCTCCCAGCAGCCTCAGGGACTCCAAACTCAGTCCCTGGCTTGCGCCACAGGGCTATTCACTCTATCATTTAGACATGGAGGGTTACAGCTCGCCTGTATGAGGGAGACCAGGGGGCGGCAGCGCAGGGGGAGGGGCTCCTATGTACCAGATTCAGGCCATTTATAATGGAGAGCCCTCAAAGTAGAGGCTCCTGGTAAATAATTCACCAGGAAAAGTACAGTACCTTCCCCGGGCTCATCCATTATTCACCAAGATAAATGTACCATATTGTTATACTTCCTGACATCTAAAAATGGTCTGAGCCATTAGGCCAGGGGCAAGAAGACAGCGGGGCAATTTCCACCCCACCCTTCCAGAACCCTTGACCCAGCAGTCCTGGTGCTTCTGGAACTCAGTCTGCAGCTCTTCACACAAGGGCAAAGCATTCGTCTTCCACAAAGGGCCAGGCCCGGCTTTGGACCACAAGATCTCAAGAGCAGCCCTCAAGAACCTGCTGCCAGGTCAGAGGGATGCCCAGAAAGAGTCTGGACCAAAACTCCCATGTTCACCGGACCCTGAAGGTTTTGGGCTCCCTCAAAGGGAAAAGGCAATCCCTTTGCTTGTATCTAAGAGTAATTCTGTTCCTAGAAGCTCAAAGGGTTTGACTTGGGTGCCAGATGAGTGCCAGCTACCAAGTGCACAAAACCCTGCACCCTAGCCTTGGTTCTGAGCAAGTCACTCTCTTCCGCAGGTCTTCCCTCCCCATTTGTAAAGTCAGCAGGCTGCTCTTTACCACACAAGACCCTCATGAGGCTGCAATGCCCTCCGGGAAGGCTGAAGAGCTACCCGTTAAGGCCCTGGCCTCCTGAGTACAGGCAGGATGGAGATGGGACAAGAGCCCAGAGTCTGCCCGCACTCCATTTCCACTCTCCCACTCACCAAGTGTATGTCCTCGGGCAAGCTGTCTACCTGTGCCGTGCATAAAGTGATGCTAATAACGTTATCTGCCTCACAGGCTTGTGAAAAGTAAATTCACATGTTAATAAATGTACCATGTTTGGAACAGTGCCTGGCACGTATTCAGTTAAGGACTATATGAGTCCTTTATTTTCCTTATTAAGTTCGAGGTTTTTTTTTTTTAATTTATTTGACAGAGAGAGAGAGATCACATGTAGGCATAGAGGCAGGCAGAGAAAGAGGGAAGCAGACTCCCTGCTGAGCAGAGAGCCTGATGCGGGGCTTGATCCCAGGACCCTGAGATCATGACCTGAGCCAAAGGCAGAGGCTTAACCCACTGAGCCTCCCAGGCGCCCCAATGTTCGAGATTTTTTTAAAAATATCTTATTTATTTACTTATTTGACGGGGAGGGAGAGAGAGAGAGAGCACAAGTAGCAGAGCGGCAGGCAGAGGGAGAAGGAGAAGCAGGCTCCCCACTGAGCAAGGACCCGATGCAGGGCTCCATCCCAGGACCCTGGGATCATGACCTGAGCTGAAGGCAGATGCTTAACTGACTGAGCCACCCAGGCACCCCTCGAGATTTTTTTTTTCATCTTTTAGGAACTACATGCCATCACAAACATCCCTCACCTGGTGTAGGCCTCTGCTGGCATCCCTCTCAAGCAGACCGTGGGGAGCAGCAAAGTGCCCTGTCTGATCTGTCACTCGCCCAGTCTCCGCCCCCTAAGTGCAGCGGTTCTCTCTGAACAGACCCTGAGAGCCCCCTCATCACAGGACACAAACCTGTGGGGCGCCGCGGTTCGAGGGGGGTTGCCCTGCGTGGGTGAAGCCCCACAGCGTAGCTGCCAACCGCTGGGAGCTTGGCACTCTGCTGCCCGCTGCCCCAGGGGCCTGCAGGCCGTGCGCAGACGCAGATGAGCGGTTGCTCAGAGTGTCCTTCACACACACACCCCCGCCCAAAGATGCTCAAGTAAGAGGCACCTTCGATATGAACAAGATTGGGAGCAAGTCTGTCGGGATGAGAAAGGATCCAGACCCTCGTGGCACAAGGCAGGTCTCTAGCCTCAAGAAACACACCTGCAGGCAGGTGACGCGAGCACCGTCAATGTTTGTGTGCTGACTAAGTCCTGGTGGTAATGACTAGGCTGCAGCTTTCTGATCCCGTAAGGCCCTCACAAGAGACACCTGGAAAATTCTATGCTTTATAAAGGAAAAGACTACATAAAATAGGAGTTGTAAACAACTCCCAAAGGCAAACAATAAATGAGGAAAATTATTGCCAGCAATTGACAGAAGAAGGATGCTGGTCTTGGTATATAGTTATGAATCAATCATAATAACTACTAAAATTCTCACAGGAACATGGTCAAAACATACGAAGAGTTTTCAAACCAAATATTAATATGAGAAAACATTCTACGGGTGCCTGGGTGCCTTAGGCAGTTAAGGGTCTGACTTTGGCTCAGGTCATGATCTTAGGGTCCTGGGATTGAGCCCCACACATCCTCCTCTCCCTGCTCAGCAGGGAGTCTGTTTCTCCCTCTCCCTCTGCCCTCCCCCACCCCTGCCCAGCTCCTCCTGTTTCTCTCTCAAATACATAAAATCTTTTAAAAAAAAATTCCAAAGCACTAGGAATCTAAGAAATGCAAATTAGAATAAGTTACTCTGCCCATCAAATGAACATCAATAAAATAGCACTCAACACTGGTGAGTATATGGAGAAAATGGTATTCATACTTTGCTGATGGGAGTATAAATTATAATAATTCCCTCCTGCAAAGTGGTTCGGAAACTGGACCAATATCTTAAAAAATTCATGCCCTTCCTCATTGGAGAAGTGCCTGATTCCAGGTCTGGGGCAGGAAATGCACAAGATAAGCCTGGAACATCATCGCATATAAGGGAATGAGCAAAGACCAGTAAGATCATATCCAACGGTTCAGGACCAGCTTGAAGAGGCTCCATAAGGCTAAGAACCACATGGACTTACACACACCGACCAAGTTAAAATCTGTGACTTCATAATGATGTTTTTAAAAAGCCCAAAACAGAGGACCAGGCTGGCTCAGTCAGTAAAGCATGTGACTCTTAATCTCAGGGTTTTAAGTTTGAGTCCTATGTTGGATGTAGAGATTACTTAAAAATAAAAAAATAAAAAATAAATTTAGGGCGCCTGGGTGGCTCAGTGGGTTAAAGCCTCTGCTTTCAGCTCAGGTCATGATCTCAGGGTCCTGGGATCGAGGCCCGCATCGGGCTCTCTGCTCGGCAGGGAGCCTGCTTCCCCTTCTCTCTCTGCCTGCCTCTCTGCCTCCTTGTGATCTCTCTCCCTCTGTGAAATAAATAAATAAAAATCTTTTTTTAAAAAAATAAATAAATAAATAAATTTAAAGCCTAATATTGGTCACCTCTGAAGGATGCTAGAAAACCAACCCATTATTTTAAAAACTGGTTAAGCATCAAGCTTTACATCCCCTTTCTGAATAGCTATACCTCCAGACAACCAGTCAACGAGGGGAGGTTTGTTGGTGGTGGTTTTTTTTTGGGGGGGGGGTGTTTTTACAGGAGTCTCCAGATGATAAATACCATATGACCATTTTATAATCCCTAATGAAATCATGACTCCAGCAATGATTATCGATGGCTGCTAATTCCAGAGAGACAACCAGACGTTACATGTCTGTTGAGGGAAGTACACCTGAAAAAAAAAAATTAACTCAAATCTGGTGAAGCCTATAGACCTAGGTTTCCTTATTAAAAAGTTTAAGAAAGGGGCACCTGGGTGGCTCAGTGGGTTAAGCCTCTGCCTTTGGCTCAGGTCATGATCTCAGGGTCCTGGGATCGAGCCCTGCATTGGGCTCCCTGCTCGGTGGGGAACCTGCTTCCTCCTCTCTCTGCCTACTTGTCATCTCTCTCTGTGTCAAATAAATAAATAAAATCTTTTTTTTAAAGATTTTATTTATTTATTTGACACAGAGAGAGAGATCACAAGTAGGCAGAGAGGCAGAGAGACAGGGAGAGGAGGAAGCAGGCTCCCCGCTGAGCAGAGAGCCCGATGCGGGCCTCGATCTCAGGGTCCTGGGATCATGACCTGAGCCGAAAGCAGAGGCTTTAACCCACTGAGCCACCCAGGCGCCCCAATAAATAAAATCTTTTTTAAAAAAAAGTTTAAGAAACTTTCTAGAATGAACTTGGAAAACAAGGAAGATGTTAGGTAACAATGTGCCACCAACTGAAATAATAACTATAAATGAACGTCCTGGGTCTTCTACCGCTCTCACAAATGGTTATTAAAACCTCATGTTGTTAACAAAACATTTCCTGTGCTCACCACCTGTCTTCCCCACCAGATTCTAAGCTCCCTGAGCACAAGGGCTGGCCGCGCACTTGTCCATCCCCTCCAACTGCAAGTGGCTTGCCCGTCGGAGGTGCTCAGGAAACACCAGCTGATCTGTGGGGGTTTGACGGAACCATATTTAGCTCCATTATCCCTGCATGGTGTGGAATAAGCAGAGGGTCAAAGCCCAATATGGGATCCTCGTAGGCAATGACATTAATTATCATTATTAATTCAACAAACATTTATCTACAGCCTACCATGTGCCAACTACTCTGCAAGACACTGGGGATGAGAGGGAAAAACACACAATTACTGCCTTTAAGTACTCAGTTTAGTGGGGGAGTCAGACAAGTAAACATATAATTACAATAATAGCTAACACTTACTGACCGCTTACGATGTGCCAGGCACCGTTCCAAGCATTTTAACGATACTAGCTTGTTAATGCTTACTACCACCCGGTAAAGTAGATACTTGCAATCCCCATTGTACAGATGAGGAAGCTGAGGCACAGGGAGGTAAACAACTTGCTCAAGGTCACACGGCTAGTAAGTGGCAAACGCAGGATTCAGATCTCCGGTCATCTGGCTGCAGAGGACACCCGATCATCATGGAGGCTTTACCACATTATCACATGACGTGGTGGGCAGATGCACAAGGCAAGCTAACTCAGACTGGGGGGAAGAGGGGATCAGAGAAGACTCCTGGAGGAAGGCTGTCAAAACAAGCTTTTCACAAGGAATAAGGCTTGGCAAATACAACAAGACTGAAGCACAAAAACAAAGCATGGTCAGAGAACGCCAGGTAATTCAGGATGCTCAGAGTTTAAGAGGCGATGAGGGGGACCACAGCAAGAGGCCACCAGGCACAAGTACAGGAGAAGGAGGCAAAGGAGGCGGGATAGAAATTTACCCTGCTCAGGCTGTCCCAACCAAAAAAAAAAAAAAAAAAAAAAATCACCACACCAGTGGGTCCCTGCCTCTAACAAGGTGGTGGTTAGTGTGGAAGACAGACTGAATGCCTTATCTGTCCTACTCCTTTCCTAGGGCTGCTGTAAGACATTGCCACAACTGGGTGGCTTAAAACTACAGTTTATTCTCTCACAGTTTTGGAGGCTGAGATGTGAACTCAAGGTGTTGGAAAGATTAGTTCCTTCTGGGGCGCCTGGGGGGCTCAGTCAGTTGGGCATCTGCCTTAGGCTCAGGTCATGATCCCATGGTCCTGGCATCGAGCCCCGTATCAGGCTCCCTGCTCAGCGGGGAGCCTATGTCTCCCTCTGCCTGTTGTTCCCCTTGCTTGTGCGCACGCTGTCAAATAAATAAATGGGGGGGAAAAAAAAAGATTGGTTCCTTCTGGAGGCTCTAGGGAAAGTCTACACCATGCCCCCCTCCTAGCTTCTGGTGTTGACGGCAATCGTGGGCATTCCTTGGCCTGGAGATGCATCACTACAAGCTCTGCCTCCTTCACATGGCCGTCTTTCCTCCCCGGGTGTCTCTCTCCAGGTCTCTTCTCTTCTTGTAAGGATACCTCTAGTCATAGAGGATTAGAACTTACCTTAATGACGTCACCTTAATTTGATTACATCTGCAAAGTTCCTATTTCCAAGTAAGGTCACATTCACAGATACTGGGGTTTAGGACTTGGACATTAACCTTTTGGGGAAACACAGTGCAACCCTGAACACCTGCTACTCTACAACTTGCTTTTCTCGCTATACAGTTAACTACAGATATCTTTCCATGTCTGTCCACATGGTTTTTGTTCGTTCACTTCGGCCGTATTATTTCCCTGCGTCAATGACCCATGATCTATTTGTCCAGAATCCAAGGGAAAGAATAGGGCAGATAATCATCCCCAATTATGAATATTTGGATGCTTTAATATTTTGCCATTACAAACAATGCTCCAACTAAACCTCTCTGTACAGGCACCTATGCACACTGATAATGAGAGTATTTCTTTTTTTTTAAGATTTTATTTATTTATTTGACACACAGAGAAAGAGATTACAAGTAGGCAGAGAGAGAGAGAGGAGGAAGCAGGCTCCCTGCTGAGCAGAGAGCCTGATGCGGGCTTTGATCCCAGGACCCTGAGATCATGACCTGAGCCGAAGGCAGAGGTTTTAACTCACTGAGCCACCCAGGCACCCCAGTGAGAGTATTTCTGCAGGATGATTTCCTAGAAACAGAAACCGCCCCCTTGGACCAAAGAGAACACAATTTCAAGTTCTGGATAAATGACTAATGGCTCTAAAGGTTGTACCAGCTTATGCATCCTTACTTATCTTTGTCAATTTGAGAGACATGAAATAACGTTCTGTTGCAATTTGCAATTCATTCGACAAATGTAGTTTGTCCTTAACAAGATTAAAGAAATTGTTCACGTATGTATTGGTTAGCTGAATTTCTTACTGTCCATTTCTTTTTTTTTTTTTCGAATTTTTATTTATATTCTAGTTAGTTAACATCTAATGCAATATTGGTTCAGGAGTAGAATTTACTGATTCATCACTTACATGTAACACCCAGTGCTCATCATAACAAGTGCCCATCTTCCACCCACCTCCCTCCATCAACCCTTACTGTCAATTTCCTATTCAACTTTGTTGTCTTTTTAATTTTTTATTTTATTTTATGTTCAAGATTTTATTTATTTATTTGACAGAAAGGGAGAGAGCACAAGCAGAGGGAATAGCAGGCCAAAGAAGAGGGAGAAGCAGGCTGCCCACCGAGCATGACCTGAGCCGAAGGCAGATGCTTAACTGAATGAGCCACCCAGGTCCCCCTACTTTTTTTTTAGATTTTTTTTAATTTTTAAGTAATTTAATTTTTTTAAGATTTTATTTATTTATTTGACAAAGAGAGAGATTACAAGTAGGCAGAGAGAGGAGGAAGCAGGCTCCCTGCTGAGCAGAGAGCCTGATGCAGGCCTAGATCCCAGGACCCTGAGATCATGACCTGAGCCCAAGGCAGAGGCTTTAACCCACTGAGCCACCCA
Source organism: Ailurus styani (assembly GCA_002007465.1). Classification (NCBI taxonomy): domain Eukaryota; kingdom Metazoa; phylum Chordata; class Mammalia; order Carnivora; family Ailuridae; genus Ailurus; species Ailurus styani. The sequence continues at coordinate 1,940,889 of LNAC01000286.1, read as the reverse complement.
GATGCCCAAGTAATTTAATTTTTAAGTAATCTCTACACCCAATGTGGGGCTCAAACTCACAACCCTGAGATCAAGAATTGCACGCTGTACCGACTGAGCCAGTCAGATACTCCATGTCTACGTTTTTCTTTATTAGCTTATAACCAATAAGATCAAGACTATAAGGCCTCTTCTGCATTACATGTTACACTTCCCCCTCCTGAGAACGGTTATTTAAGTCACTGAATGCCTACCACGCGTCAGGTGTTGTCCTAAGTGCTGGGGATACAGTAATGAACAAAGCAATAAAGGTTCCTGTTCTCAACGGTTAAATTTCTCAGAAGAAAAAGTGTTTGCACATGATTTGGGCTGGGAAATAGACAGGAAATGAATTTTCACCCCTGGGTACAGAGTTCCTTTGAATTCATTTAAATACTGTCCTGTTTTCATCCACCTGAGAGCCTTCTGGGGAGAAATCTACCCCTGCTCTCCAGGGGTTCTAGAAGGATCCAAGGAGCAAGGTGGTTAGTGGAGTGGAAGCAAAAAGAGCTGAGGGATAGCTTCGCTCCTTCCCTGGAGGGAAGAGCCACGCCCCCAGGTGCCCACACCGCCAGGCATCTAGGGACAGGGCCTTTAAGTCCCAGTGAGTTCTGAGAGCAAAGGGAGGAAATCTGAAGAAGGAATAACTCCTCTCCATCACAGCAGAGAGGGTGCCACTGGACCCCCACTCCTATGAACCCCACGGAGGGATGATGCCTGACTGGGCAAGTTGGTCTGACCCTTCCTCCCCAGCCCACTTAAGAGATCCGCCCCCTTCCCGATGGGACACATTTTATATAAGTAGTGCGTGTGCGCGCGCGCGCACACACACACACACACACACACACACACACACACACATTCAGGGATGAATCAGACAAGCTTACCTTCTTCAGATTTAGACCTTATTCCTCAACCTAGCCTTTATCAATAATAAAGATGATACACTGATTTCCATCTGTCCAATTCCTGTGTCGGTCTTTCCTTCCTCCTGCCCCCCGCCATCCCAGCCTCCACTGGTTCCAAACTCAGAGAGAAGGATGATATTTACTGACTCCTTCAACATACAGTTTCCATGATAACACTTTATGCCTGAGTATTTTGATCTTTGATTTTGAGAATGTGATAAATGTTTTCTTTGTATTTTCTAAAAGGTTGTTTACTGATAAGTAGCAAACCAGGGTTTTGTGTAGTTTTGTATTTGGCCAAATGAGTCAGCTCTCTCATTGAGTCTAGGGGTTTTCGGTTGATACTTGAGTTTCACATGTAAAAATCAGAAAGCCTGACTGGCTCAGTCAGTAGAGCATGTGACTCTTTTTTTTTTTTTAAGATTTTATTTATTTATTTATTTGAGAGTGAGAGAACATTAAGTGGGGTGTGAGGAGGGGCAGAGAAAGAGGGAGAAGCAGACTCCCCACTGAGCAGGGATCCTGATGCGGGGCTCGATACCAGGACCCCAAGATCATGACCTGAGCCGAAGGCAGATGCTCAACTGACTGAGCCACCCAGATGACTCTTGGTCTCTGGGTTGTCTGTTTGAGCCCCATGTTGGGTGCGAGGCCTACTTAAAAAAAAAAAATGATGCCATCTACTAACTTTATTTTGACTTTCGTTTTTCTTATAATATTATTTCAACTAGAATTTCCAGCAAAATGTCAAAATACTAGTGATATTATGTTAGTGTAATAATGCCTTCTTTATTTTAAAGAGAACAGCATTATAGTTTCATTTTTTTTTTTAGATTGATTTATTTGAGAGAGAAAGACAGAGCAAGAGTGCAGGGGGAGGATTCGAAGGGGAGGGGGAGAGAGAGACTCTCAAGCAGACTCCCCAGTGAGCGAGGAACCCCACATGGGGCTTGTTCCCACCACTCTGAGATCATAACCTGAGCCAAAATCAAGAGTTGGATGCTCAACTGACTGAGCCACCCAGGTGCTCCTAAAATTTAATTTTTAAGTATAAGGTGGGCTGTGGTTTAAAATCTTTCCTTAAAAAAAATCAAGAATGGATGTTAATTTGTATCTCATATCATTTTTCCATTTACTGCAGGAACTGTGACTATGTCTTCTTATTTTAATGAATTCTATTTGATTAAACTACCTGTGCATTTTTGGAATAAATCCTTTAGTTGTTTATATTACCCTTTAACATATTATTAGATGTAACTTGACAGTATTTTATATTAGACTTTTACATGGCTCTCTCTCTAAGCAGTGTGCTTCTCTTTCCTGCACTGTCAGTCAGCATTTGGAAACAAGGTTGTATCAACGTTGTGACAGGCGTGGGGTGGCCATCCATCTGTTCCTCGGCTCAGAGACAGTCTTCGCATCACGGAGCTCTATTTCCTCAGCATTTTTGAAATTTCCTGTCAATGCCTTCAGATATAACAGCTTTGGGTTTTGTTTAGGTGTTTTTACTATCTTCCGACAGTTTTCAGTAGACACTGGTCACCCAGTCATTCTAATGGTTCCTGAATAAACTTTGGTAATTTATGTTTTCCTTGTGTAGATTACTTAGCATGGCACTGAACACGGTAACCTGTGATAAACTTTTTAAATCTTTCTATCGCAATGATCACAGCTGTGATTATTAGTAGATATTTTCAAACCCCCTCCTCATCGAACAGTGAGCTCTGTCTCACTCCCTACTACGTGTCCCCAGTATCTCCCAGGAGCCCCGAATGCGCTCAAGAAATTGTGGTAAAGTCAAGAATGAGGTTAAAGCCTCTTTTTCCCGGATGTCTGGGTGGCTTAGTCGGTTAAGCGGCTGCCTTTGGCTCAGGTCATGATCTCAGGGCCCTGTGATCGAGTCCAGCATCGGGTTCCTTGCTCAGCGGGGAGCCTGCTTCTCCCTCTCCCTCTGCTTGCTGCTCCCCCCACTTCAGCTCTCTCTCGCTCTGACAAATAAATAAAATTTTTTTTTAAAGATTTTATTTATTTATTTGACACACAGAGAGAGATTACAAGTAGGCAGAGAGGCAGGCAGAGAGACAGGGAGAGGAGGAAGCAGGCTCCCTGCTGAGCAGAGAGCCTGATGCGGGCCTCGATCCCAGGACACTGAGATCATGACCTGAGCCGAAAGCAGAGGCTTTAACCCACTGAGCCACCCAGGCGCCCAATAAATAAAATTTTTTTAAAAATTGAAGGAAAAAAGCCTCTTTTTCCTTTCCTGTTTTGCCTACTATTGATCTTTTCTCTTTTTCTTGATTGGACTTGCCAAAGTTTTATTTCTTTTATTACTTTCTTTCAGGCAAGGATCTTAAGTTATCAATTCTACATGTTTTCATTTCAAATTAATTTCAAAGCTGTATTTGGAAGAAAATTAATAATCTTAAATGATTTCCTAAATAATGAAATAAATTAAGCTATTTGTTTAAAGGTAGAAAAAGAACAATAAAACAAACTTTGTCGCTATCTTGGGTTTGTCCCAGGTAAAAAGCATGAAACTTTTTTACTTTTTTTAAAGATTTTATTTATTTATTTCACAGAGGGAGAGAGATCACAAGGAGGCAGAGAGACAGGCAGAGAGAGAGGGGGAAGCAGGCTCCCTGCCGAGCAGAGAGCCCGATGCAGGCCTCGATCCCAGGACCCTGAGATCATGACCTGAGCCAAAAGCAGATGTTTTAACCCACTGAGCCACCCAGGCACCCGCATGAAACTTTTTTATTCAATCTGTATTTTGTCTTAACTCAGTGGGAAACTTATTCCACTGAAATTTACCATCACAACTAACATATTTGTTTTGCCTTTATCTATTTTACATTCTAATACTACAACGCTTCTTCCTTTGTTGTATGTATTGTGCTTTGTTTGCTTTCACTGCCTCCTAGGATCTACAAGATATACTTCTTGCCTTTTAATTTGACTAGTAAACCCTTTGTTCATTGCTTTCTTTCAAAAAAAGATTTATTTATTTGAGAGAGACAGAGAGAAAGAATGGGGGGGGTGTAGTGGGGGAGGGGGACACAGAATCTCCAGCAAACTACGCACTGAGCGCAGAGCCCATCGTGGGGCTCAACCTTACAATCCTGAGACCATGACCTGAGCTAAAACCAAGAGTCCGACACTTAACCGACTGAGTCACCCAGGCACCCCTGTTCTTTGCTTTTTAAACTCTTGAATCTATTTCTCTAATTATCACATTTTTTTCATCATGTTCATCTCACTGTACATTTTCCTCTGGATTCTGAGAGCTCCACTGCTACAAGGCATTGATTAGGTTAATCATAGAGCTCATTAGGCCCTTTAAAGGTTATGCTGGAAACTTAATTCTGCTATTGCATGTGTGTTTCCTTATACCTATTTGTCACCTCAGCCAGTCCCCCATTTACCTCCTCACCTTTCTTTGTCAGCTTCCTTCTGATCTTGGTCTGTTGCTTCTCATCTGATTTTTTTTTTTTTAACCTCAGGTTTCATAAAATATATATCTTCTTGATGGTTTTTTTTTGGGGGGGGGAGATACCACCTTCAAAAAAAAAAAAAATCACTTCTTTTTTCCAGCAGTATTCCAAGGGAGAAATGACAAGAACTGAACTAAGCCACAGGCAATGGGATGGAAGGGAAGGGCCAGGAGAGCGATTAAGGGGACAGTAATAAATGGAGAAGGGGAAAAAAACAAATCTAGACAGCCAGCAGAGCCTAAAGGCTCCAAGCATATGTCCACGAGGAGCTGTAAGTGTCCCTGGAGCTGACCTGCCACAAAAACAATGGCAACACCACAACAGCCCCCACCTCCCCACACCCACAAACTCTCCTCAAAGACCCTCACCGTAGCCTCTGAGCTGGACATTATCATTTTCATCCTACGGATAAAGAAAGGAGTTCAGAAAAGTTAAACCACTTCCAGAACTAGAATTCTGGTCTGTGGAATCCAACTTCTTGAGCAACCACGGAACACTGGGGCCCGTGGGAAAACAGGCGACAGGAACTCAAGCCACCCTGCTAAGCTCATCAAGTTGGGGCAACAGAAAGAATACATTGACAGAATGGAAAAAGAGGTGCAGGTAATTTAGAGCTACGTGGTGTAGGAGAGAGAACATACATGGTCTCAGAAACACGGGAAGGCGAATCTTGGTGGGCACTGGGCTGCCACACTCCCAAGTTGCCCGGAACATCCCTGACTGGTGCTGGCTATCCTGGCGTAAGTATTAATAATGTCCCCGTCCTAGCCATGTTCCACATCTCACCCATGCCACCAGTTTTCACACGTTATCCCGTGTGATTTTCCACAGGCCTACTGTGCAGCGGTGATTCAGAAATTTGATGAAAGGGGCGCCTGGGTGGCTCCATCGGTTAAGTGTCTGCCTTCGACTCAGGTTATGATCTCAGGGTCCTGGGATGGAGTTGGGGCTCCCTAGGTGGCGGGAAGTCTGCTGCTCCCTCTGCCCCTCCCCCTGCTCCTGTGTCTCTCTCGCAGGCGCTCTCTCTCTCTTTCTCTCAAATAAATAAAATCTTTAAAGAGGCGCCTGGGTGGCTCAGATGGTTAAGCATCTGCCTTCAGCTTGGGTCATGATCTTCAAATCCTGGGAAGGCCCCCATTGGGCTCCCTGCTCAGTGGGGAGTCTGCTTCTCCCTCTGCCTCTCCCTCCTACCCCCTCTCCCGCACGTGTGCTCGCTCTCTCTCAAATGAATGATGAATAAAATCTTTAAAAATAAATAAATCTTTTTTAAAAAGAAAAGAAACTTGATGAAAGCTATAAACTCCCACTTCAGAAAAATTACGTAAGAGCAGAATGTTGGACACAATTTTGATATGTTCATTTCCTTTGACAGAGCAGCTCCACTTCTGGGAATTTATCCTACAGACACGCAAGCACAAGGGCAAAGGTAGGTACGAGGACATTTGTGATGGCATTGTTTTAAATAGCAAATCCTCAGAAACACCCTAAAATCCATCAGTAGGGAATGAGTCAAATTACCTGGAGAAAGGAGGCGGTGGTGGGGTCGGGCGAAGATAGACAGCACTTGCTTTGGGCCAAGCTTCCTCTTAAAATAGGTAGGAGTCTTCCTGCGCCTCCTCCGCCCGCACCCCCCCATCCCCATGCCCCCAACTCAGCAAGGTCCCAGGGGAGGAAGAGACACGAGCTTGCTCGCAGGAGGAGGCTAAATAATGAATTGTAAGTGTGTGTTTTCTTTGGCCAGGGCAGTCTGGCCAAGGACTGGGGGCTGCTGGGCAAACATTTTTCATATTTTAGTAGCTGGCCTAGGCCCAAAGCAGTCAGAAGTTAAGTAAGCTTTGAATGAGCTGCGCCCATCCTCTCCCCCGCCCCAAGAATTCTTAATGAGGTTCTAAGGCAGCGGCCTCCAGCAAACCCGTCGTGTAGCCTTAAATATCACTGGTCCTTCACTACTTTTAATGAATGCAAATGATTCAGCAACAAAACACTTAGCCTGGAGTGAAATCCGTCTTTGTGTGGCTGGTTTCACCGGCTTACAGCCCAGCTCAGGCAGGGCCCTACCGGGCAGCCGCCCAGCAGAACCTGAGGTGCCCAGGCTAGCCCAGGCAGACCCCCGCACACAGAGGGCAGCAGGCGCCAAAGGCAGGAAGTGCTCAGCAGGAGGGAAGACCCCTCCCTCGCCCCCCCCCATTCCACTCACCACCCCGGCCACCATATGCAGACCCTCACAACTCCACCTCTTTACAACTCTGGCTGCAGGGCAGAGGAAAGTGTGAGCGGAAAAACAAAAGGTATTTCTTTGATCTAATGAAAGGGGTTGGTCCCGGGCACCTCAAAGGCCTGTCCGGTCACCACACATGCCGCATTCAAGGGCATTACGCCCTGACCCGCCCACCCCCACCTCCTCTTCACCTGATGCCAGGCACCCGAGGAACAGAGCAACCAAGAACCTGAAAAGCTCACTTGGACCCGTGCCCTCCTTCACCAACTTCATGGAAGCAACAAAAACAGAGGGAGTGTAAATAACCCAATTTACACCCTGTTTTCAGAGTTCTCTTTTGGCCGCAGAAACTGAAAGCAATTTGTCAGGAGTCTAAGAGCGATTCACTTCCAACCTAGGGCTCAGGGGGATTTGCCGTTCCTGTCGGCCTGATCATCAGCCCGATCAACACCTCTCCCTGGGGCTGGGGCAGCAGCCTGGACCAGAACAAGCAGCTGTTAATGCCACAGCCATCACCCCCGAGGCCCGCAGCTGGCAGAGACCCCAGGAGGTCTATCCAAGTCCTCTCTAGGTTGTTCTGGTCGTGGATGGAAATAAGGAGTCGGGGATGTGAGACCCAAACTGGCAACTGACCAAACTGAGGACCACTGAGGGCCCACAGGTATCTCCTCTGGGTGCCAGAGATGTAAAAAGGGCTTCAAAGTCTTTGTTGACCTGGTTTGAAAAGCACCACTCCCTCTTCCAGTCCTCACAGGACAGAGAAGCCGGGGAGACTGGCTTTGCCAGAAGAAAATTCACACTGAGTTTTAGAGGGCCTCCCAAATAAGTTTTATATCCTCAAATATGCCTTTTTTGAGGATATAAATACCAATACATCAAAGACTTTTAGGAGATCACTGGAATTTTCTCAACCTCAACACCATTCTTCCTGATTGTTCAAGACACATCAGCTACAATACCTTATTCTTCTTCAAGACATGGTCAAAGGAAGCCAAAGGAAGCAAATAAAGGAGCTTCGTCTCCTGGACCCTGGACTTCTGAGTTCTTACCTTCCAAAAGTGATCCATTAATCAGACCTTTTCTTAGCTGGGCACACCTACAGAGGGTTAAAATTCGGGACAAAAACACAGAAAGAATGTATTCTGAAACCCCTATAAAATAGCAGTAAACATCTGGAAGACCTGGAGCACAAATCTACACAGCAATCTACTTTTTAAAAAGGAAGGAAAAAAACCCTTATGCTCTTTACTTTCAGTAATGCATATGAAAGAGATCTCTTTCTCTCTGTCTACCATCTAAACCCCAAGCCCACAGCTAATCCATCCTACCATCAGATAAACCAGAACTCAAGCAAATGATGAACTCCCCAGCCTTTGGGCCACTTTCGTCCTGAGGGTGGGGGAGGAAGGCGCTCTCAAGCAAATGCTTAGGTAGCACAAAGCAGAATGAATAGCACCAGTTGTCTCCACAAAGCTTGGCTCAACCCCACACAACTGCACAGCCTGGGAAGGGAAGGAAATGCTACCAGCTCCTGTCTGTCTCCTGCCTGCCCCCACTCACATCTCCATCCTCCGAGTGCCTGGCATTTTCTGGGTCCCCCTTCTTCGGTGCTTCTCTGCATCCTTGTCTTGTTAATTACTCTCTTCTGGTTCTGTCTTGATGTGTTTCCCAGGCAATCCATTCCTGGAGTGAGTCTCTAGTCTCCCCCAGGAATAGCCCAGCTTTTTAAAGTGGAGACTTCACCATCGGAAAGGGATTTTCTTTCCATAACTGTCTGTCTGCCCTCCTAGGGACATCCGCCTCCTTTTCTGGACATCTCTTGCCTTCTAAAGACTTAAAGTATCTCCCCCCACCCTCACATACACAACCTAGCATGATCCCTGATGCCTTAAGCATCATGTGTTATTTATGTGCCAGACTAAAAAGGAAAACAGTTTCTACTGAAAGTTACTGGTGGATGACAAACAAAAGCAGATACATAAATAAATCACCCTCATCGTATGATAACTATTTTTTATGGAGCATTCACTCTATGACAGTCTAAGTCCTTCTCAGACGATGAATTTCAAAGGCATCACCAATTTTAAGATGCACTGTTATTTGTGTTACGCTTAAAGGAGATGGTCCCGGTTAAACTAAAATGACCTAATTGATTACGTTACCAAGAAGTTTCAAAGGTGTGAAACTGAAAAAAACAAGAAGAGCGCCTTAGAGTTGATGAAAGACAGATAGTACTATCTCACGGAATCCGTACAAGCCCCCTAATGGGATTGGTATTATTACCCTCATCTTACAAAAGGGAAACTGAGGCTCAGTCAGGTGAAGTGAACTATCCAGAGTCTCTCAGGGAGCAAGCTGTGAAGCCAGAAATCCAATCCTAAACAGACTTCTTTCTTTTTTTTTAATTTAAAGATTTTATTTATTTGACAGAGAAAGGCACAGCGAGAGAGGGAACACAAGCAGGGGGAGTGGGAGAGGGAGAAGCAGGCTTTCGGCTGAGCAGGGAGCCCGATGCAGGACTCGATCCCAGGACCCTGGGACCATAATCTGAGCCGAAGGTAGACGCTTAAGGACTGAGCCACCCAGGCGCCCCATCCTAAACAGATTTCTGAATCTCCCTGTGCCCGGACGGGTGGCACCCCCCAGGCCTCGGGCAGATCATCCCCAGCTAAGCTGCCCCATCAAAGGCAAATAACACTTGCTTGGCTGATTGCTAAAATCAGGGTCTTTCTGCAATTGCTCCTTCACAGATCTACTTCCAGAAACAACAACAAAAGGAAAACAGGTTTTCCTAGCTCCTTCCTCACAAAACTGGCTGGAAGTGAGGGGGGACCTCTCAGCCAACTTGTTATATATAAAGCACATTTAATGAGCCTTTCAAGCTGCGGGGGTGGGAGAAGGCAGGGTTCATTGGAAATCTGATACTTTGGCAGCCAAACGAGAGGGACAAGGCCCTTAGCATCAGCCCCAGGGGGATAAACACCATCTCAAACCTCTTTGTCTGCCAGAAGGAGATGCTTCCTGGAGGGGGGCAGGAGGCGGCAAAGCTTTTTATGACAAAGCCCACCTAACAACAACCCTCTACCGGAGACCTGGCTGGGGTCTTTGTACAACCCACCTAACCATAAACCCTCTGTCCTTTCCCAAACCTGCTGGGGTCCCTCTACCCACAAATACCTGTGACCGCCATAAACGCCCTTAAACAGCCCCCGTTTACTGCCCAGCCTGCCTGCTGCTAAATGAGGGCATTTGTTTCAAATTTGCAAATACCGAAAGCAGTGGAAACCTAAGTCCACTCCTAAAATGAAATGTTCTGCATTCCTCCGGCCTGAAGCACCGCGCTTCAAAAGCTGCAAGGGGCCCTGGCTGTTTACTCACTGGTGGGGCTATTGGGAGAAGTATTTCCCTGCTCCCGGAGGAGGTTCCTTTGATCTGGGCTGGGTGGGATGGGGACCGAGAGGGGTGCCACCCAAGCTCAGTCCCGCTTGGGCCCATACTTGCCCGCCTCCTTTCTGGATTTGCCCGCAGCAGCCTTGGGGGGCCTGGGAAAGTGAGTCTCACCAGGAGGCTCAAGGAGAGACACAGCAGGCCAGCTCAGCAGGACCTCTCAGACCAGGTTCAAGAGGCCCCCGGAAACGAACGTAAAGTTAAGAGTTGAAAAAGGTACACAAGGCCAGAGAAGCACCCCAGCTCCCTAGCCAGAAACGAAGGGGCCGATTCGCCACCCCTCTTCCCCGCACCCCACCAACAAACTCAGGACACTTCCATGTAGGGTGAGATGTTTACTAAATAAAAGCCCTTTGTTTCAAGGAGCTTTCAGAAAGGGGAGGGTGGTAAAGAGAAGACAGATATCCTCCTCCGGGCCCCTGGGGGCTGTTCCCGGGCCCAGCCACCCCTCCTCCCCGGGAAGCTCCCCCTGCAGGAGGCCCGGACCCCTGCGGTGGAGGAGGAGCCCAGATGACAGGCCCGATCACAGGCCGGATCACAGGCACAAAGCTGCTAGCAAGCTGGGCATTTTTTAAATTGGTCAGTTTAACAACTGGTTAATCTGCTAAATTAACCAAACAGATAGAATGGTTTGCTCTTTGTAGCTGGAGCTACAAGACCAACAGCAAATCTTCTCCACCCAGCGCCCTCCCCCCTTTTTCCCAAGACTGCAAGACGACCATTTTCTTTGTTTGTGATTTGTTTTGTTTTTTGGGTAGCTGGAAATGAACTTGGGATCTCAAATGCGGTCCTCGCGCATCTCCTCTCTAAGGACTTGCTGACCTGAAGGACCCTTCTTTCTCTCTTTCTTTTGTTTTTTTAACAGATGAGCTATAAGAGAATCAGAACACCCAAGTATCACTTTGTACCCTTCAGCGATGGGACCGAGGTTTCCAGGTTGGAACCTGAGAGCTTCGGAAGCAAAGAGAAAACTCAGCACGACAGCAAAGAGCGGTTAGCAGCTCCGGCCAAAGGGAGAGCCACTGGCACCCCAGCACAGACATGTCCCAGAAGGTCAGAGATCACTGTCCGAGCAATTCTGAAACCTCTTGAGAATGAAAAGGCTTGCCTCCAAAATCAGAAATGGAAGGGAAACCTATGTCCATCGCATCCCTATCGTGTGCCAGGGCCTGTACCACCAAGTGTGGGCATACTCATCGACACAACAGCGGTTAGAGGCAGCACCTCTATTAACCGCAGCAGCGATGACTATGACCACCTACGTGGACTCCAGCACAGCATCGCCCGGTGTACACCTCCCAGCAGCCACATGGGTCTGGTATGTGGCAGCACCCCTGCAAGCCAGGGCCTGCAACTGCCCGCGACCTTCCAGAAGCACCAGCTGGGAGAGACAGAGGCCTCCGCTCACGTCGTGGAGATGCAGGCCCGGTGTTCTGGACTTCTAGATTACACAGTCTGACCACGACTCTAAAAACTCTAGGATGTACACAAACCTCTGAACGGGCCACCAAAAACCTTAACCATGCTGTTTTGTAACGACAATAAATTCTTAAAAAGAGGGAGAAAATCTGGCAATCTTGAATGCGATGGGGCAAAAGGTCTCTCCATGCGTAAGATTCACTCGGCTCCTTATGTAGAAAGAGCAAAGGCTCCTCCACCCTCTGGCTCTAACAGGGCTGCTCCTAAACCCACCCAGACAGTGATCGATCTCGTCTGCCAAGTCCACTCCCCAGTGTTCACCCCACTCCAGGGCCTGTGTGTGTAAGACTTCAGAGCCCCCAGGACAGACGAGAACACAGAATCAGCTCTCCTACTTCCCAGCTCCGCAGTCCTGAGAGCATCTTACTTCGTACCTCAGTTTCTCTACTTGCCAAATGCCTCCCATCCCTTCACCCTTCCCCCACCCCCAAAACCACCCATCTTCATCCTGCCTGCCTCTGAGCCATGTTAACAGGATCAAATGTCAGTGTGAGTGAAAGCATTCTGTCAACTGCCATGGTGGGTACACTTGCTGGGGTTACAGAGAAGGCTCCCCCGGCCCCTCCTCCTACTTGAAACCTCCCTTCAGTTGTTCCTGCTTCTGTGCAAAGGAAAACCAAAGCACTAGTTCCTCCAGTACTTGAGGACTAACCCAGTAACTTTCTGCTTTTTTTTTTTTTAAGATTTTATTTATTCATTTGTCAGAGAGAGAGAGAGAGGGAGGGAGAACACAAGCAGGGGGAGCAGCAGGCAGAGGGAGAAGCAGGCTCCCTGCTGAGCAAGGAGATTCTCAGGACCCTGGGATATGACCTGAGCGTTAAATGCCTGCCTCCGGCTCAGGTCATGATCCCAGCGTCCTGGGATAGAGCCCCGAGTAGGGCTCCCTGCTCACTGGGGAGTCTGCTTCTCCCTCTCCCTCTGTCCCTCCCCCCTGCTCCTGCACTCAAGCTCTCTCTCTCTCTCTCAAACGAATAAATAAAATCTTTAAAAAAAACACACACAAAAACTTTTTTTCCCCTCATAAGAATTCTCTCCTAAACCTTTCTAGAATTTACTCAAACCTCTCCATTCCCCCTTGCACCAAAAGAATTAAACCCTAATGCCCACATCACCAGTTGATCAAGTCTAAACACATCTGTGCCCACGCACTAGAGACTCCAGAACAAAATGTGGCCCTTAAAGTCCTCTCCTCAAAACCAAGGGTGAGGAGAAGGGCCTGTAAAGAGGGACAGAAACAAAGCTAGAGGTTGTGTACGGCCATACTGGGTCAGTCCCCACAGGTCACATTAAAGGTCTTGAGTCCTCCAGCTGAGGCCAGAGTGGCAGATGGGATTTATCCAAAGTCACATGAGCGGTCTGGGGGCAAATGTGGATGCAGGGCCCAGGTCTCTGTCCCAGTGCCTCCTGAGGAGGGACACACACCTCCAGAGTACCCAGAACTAGAGCCACCAAGACCCATCTTTGCCACTGACGAGATTCTATCATTACTGCAGGATTTCCTCTAAAACAGGAAAAACTACACACTTCACCTGCGGCCACTGGAGGCCCCGGCATGTCCAGGGAGAGAGGCAAGCCTGGTCCTCTTAATGAGATGTGGAATAAACTCTGAGCAGTCCCTCTTCCCTGAAGACTCAGCCAGCCTTCTTTATTAATTATTACATAAGGCTTTAGAAGCCTGCATGTGCAAGGCAGTAAAATCCTCCAGTGGGGGGAGGAGCCCAGAAACAGACCAAGATCCCAGCAGCTACAGACACAGACTGCCGAGGGTGTGCAGCACTGGGGCCCCAGCCTCCCGGGTCTCTCTTACAGCACGGGATGAGCAGCAGTGGCCCACCCCACCACCACGGAGGCAGGCGAATAGCAGAGGAAACGGCTCACGTCGAAAGCATAACATTAGACTAGAGGTCACCAAAATCATCTTGGCCCATCAACTGAGAAGCAAAGAGCCACTCATCCCAATGGTATGGCCACATACGACTGTACAGGTTGTGCACTGGTCAAGATGCCCAGACAAGGTGTTAATACTGAAATACTGCCCTGTGTCCTGATGCAGGGTTGCATTCACTTGGAGGAAGGGCGCTATTTCTAATTTGCACAAAGGCACTCTATGAGCTAGCCGCTGGGACACCTCAGCCATCCCCCAAACAGACCATCATTCTGCCTCACCAACGGCACCCCAGAAGGGGCAAAAAGGAGCCAGTGTATCTCCTGGGGAGGGTGGGGGAGGCATTGCATGCTACTGCCCACTCTGGTCTCCTTAACCACCCACGGAGAGAGCCGTCCATCCCTGACCACGCCACACCTCAGGAACCTCTGTATGGTATTGACAGAAGGTCGCACGAGCTACTCGGAGTGACCGGGAAACCCCTGCAGCCATCCTGTAATCATAGAAGCCCCTCCCTTGGGCTTCTAAAGTCAGCCGAGGCCGCAGGAAGCACAGCTTGCTGCCCACTCCCTAGAAGAACACAGGCACGCCCAGGGAGACAGTGGCCCCGAACCAGCAGTGACCACTCTGGGAGAATCTGCTAGGAGGACAGAGGGAGAAGAGTTCCTACCAGGAAATGCAAAGTGCTTGTGCCCACCTTTCTGAGCTGCTGTTGGAATACTGAGACCCATTTAGAACATCTGCGCTCTCGAATGAGGAAACCATTTCTAAAGCTGCCGGTCCAAAATAACTCTGTTGAGCCCTTGCAAACCATTCCAGAGATTGAGGAATAGAGAGAAAGGCTGACACCCTAAAAGGAGACAAAGGGTCAGGGTAGCTTCTGGGAAGAGACATGAGGGCTGGCCAGAGGGGCTGCACCCCTGGGGCAACCATCTCCAGGGGGAACTTCCTGGAGGTGGGCAAGGGAGCCATCAGTGGCACCTGTACTTTGCAGATGAGGAAACTGAAGCTTGAAAGGTGAACTGACCGCCTCAGGTTCATGGCGCTAAGCAGCAATCAATTAAGCCAGGTCCAAGAGACAGAAAAGCAGGTGTCACAGGACCACAAATGTCTTCTCCTCGATCATGCACTGATGTGTGTGATGTTAGATGAGAACCAGCCAAGTCTTCAGACTCCTGGTCCAACGCTTTACATCACTCGGATTGGTCACTGCAGCCTACATCTACTAGCAATTCAATTCTCTCTCTCCTCCAAAGTCCTTCCCCTCCCTGTTTGCTCCTGTGTCATGGACTTACTGTCCTACACATTCTAGAATGGTCTTCTATTTAGCATTTTACCAAGTGGTGCCTTTACTACACTTCGTGCGATTCCCATCTCTTCGTCATGTCTCCTTCCTGCCTCCCGCCCCAACTGAGACACTTCACCCATGGAAGACCCTCAAAGACACTTAGAACTGATCCCATCCTAAGCCCCTCAACATCAACACCAACCTTTCTCAACACCACACCTCCACTTTAACTGACGTACCCCTTATGGAAACCCAGTGGTTCTCAAACCTGAATGTCAGTAAGAATCTCCTGGGAAGCAGTTTTGTTTTGTTTCACTTTTCCTAGGAAACAATTTTAAAACGCAGCTTCCTTCTGAGATTGAACTGTGACGGGAGTGATTATTCAAAAACTGCGACAGAATCTAACAAACGAGAAAGTAAAATACCTTTTCTGCCTCCTTCCCCGAGGATTCTGATGGGCAGGTCTGCAGTCGGGCCCAGGCAATTCCAATGTTAAATAGGTGCTCTGGTTACCTGCCTTTCCACCGTATTACCTGATGGTCTCTGGACCAGAGATCCACATCTTCCTAACACGTGCCTCACAATCCCTACCCCACGACTCAGGACCTTGTTCTCAAAAATTAAAGACCCACCTAAGCCTAGCAAATGCACGTCGTTACTCATCACAGTCTAAGCTTCTGGCAGGAGCTTGGGATTGGCAGGACACCCGGTCAACTGTGTTCCACTCACCTGTGTATCCCTTCCCCAGAGTGTGGTGACCCCAACCCCAGCTGCAACAGGGGGAAGTCGCCTGCATGTGTCCGGCCTTCCAACACAGCTTCCTCCCTGCCCCACTGCTGCTTGGACAGCTTCACTGGGAGGGAAACGGCCTAAACGCAGAGAAGAGGATGGAAAAAGTGACATACTGCACAGGGCTTCCTCAAACCACGGATTAACTGTAGCCACTCCCGTGCCAGCTCCCTCGAAGTGCCAGGGGGCTCGGCGGGGCCTGGGGTGCACTCCCTGGTGAACTCGGAGAACCCCAAGACAGGACTCGCAGTCAGCCANGTGTGTCTCTGCCAAGGGCAGCACCAGGGGCACATGCTACTGAAGTTAGGGACAGCAGAGAGAGGCCCAGGGATGCAGTCCTAGGGCACCCAACCCTGCTCAATGACTCTTTCTTCCATCAGGAAAACACCGAAGCCTGAATCCCTGGCCCCAAACTGCTCTTGGCTCAAATATGAGAGTCTGAACTGGCCAACATCCATCCCAGATGAGTCTCACAGAAGCTCCCCTGGCTTAAACACAAACTCACACACACCCCCTTGCTCCAAAATATGAAGTCCTCCAAAGATTTAACAACACTACAGCCACCGAAGCCCAGCGGAGATGTTGCCTCCCTTTATGAATCAAATGTATTCCTGAAAAGTCATCTGCCGACCAAATTTCTGCCTCACAAATCCAATTTCTCCACTGCCTTTCGTTATAAAATGAGCCATACTCTCCTCGAGGAAAAGCAGAGGTTCCAAGAGGAAGTGAACAACTCACTTAACGCTCGTACCTTCTAGAGTCCCGCGTTTAATGGACAAGTTTCCTGACAAAATCTAAATCAAATTCAAGCCAAACTGAGGTGATTTGGGGGTGGGGGGGTAGGCAATTTTTACATGCAGACATCACACTAAAGAGTGTTCACATGAATTAAAAGTTATTTAAGGTAAATCTTCAAATACTGTGCAAAATCTAACTTGAAAGCTCTATACCTCAAGTTTCTGTATAAGGAGACCAGGACTTGGGGCGCCTGGGTGGCTCAGATGGTTAAGTGTCTGCCTTTGGCTTGGGTCATGATCTCTGGGTCTTGGGATGGACCCTGCATCAGGCTTCCTGCTCAGCGGGGAGTCTGCTTCTCTCTCTCCCCTCCCACCCCGCCCCTCCCTACTGCTCATTCTCTCTCAAATAAATATCATTAAAAAAAAAAGAAGGAGACCAGGACTTCTGGAACTACGGGGTGCAATCACCTGGGTAGCTTATTCAATGCAGATTGGGTTTCTCATTGGTGTTCCAGGGAATGCTGATGCCACTTTTCTGTGGACCTTATTTTCAGTGGCCCCTACACAGTTCACCATTTTCGGAAGCGTGGCCCTGCGAGGGAGGTCAGCTTCCTACATACAGCTTCCTACGTACAGCTTATGTACAGGCTGCCCAGGCTCAGAACTCTTGGAGAAAGCCAGAAGCCCTGCCACATCAAACTCAGAAAACCACCACAAAGAACAGGCAGCCCAGAAACAGGGAAGGAAGGTCTGGTCCCTTGATTCAGTCACAGTAGAGCAGGCACAAGGAGGAACAACAGGCAGCCCCAACCCAGAGAAGCTGGAAGGGACACAAAAGACCCCTGACACCTAGGAGGCAAAGGGGATGTTTACCTTTGCCCTTGATTACTCTGCCCTGTACCCAAAAGGTTCATTTACCTTTTCAATAAACCTAGAGAAGAACCCATTATAAATGATACTGTAAGGAATTCTCCAAGGGGGGAGCACTTTATTTTTTTTTAAAGATTTATTTATTTATGTGATACAGAGGGAGAGATTACAAGTAGGCAGAGAGGCAGGCAGAGAGACAGGGAGAGGAGGAAGCAGGCTCCCTGCCGAGCAGCGAGCCCGATGCGGGCCTCGATCCCAGGACGATGCGGGCCTCGATCCCAGGACGCTGAGATCATGACCTGAGCCGAAAGCAGAGGCTTTAACCCACTGAGCCACCCAGGCGCCCAGGGGGGAGCACTTTAGTTAAAACTCAAATGGGGCAAAAATATGGAAGTGTCCTAAGAATGACAGAGTCCATAAGTTCTTTTTTTTTTTTAAAGATTTTATTTGTTTATTTCACAGAGGGAGAGAGATCACAAGGAGGCAGAGGCAGGCAGAGAGGGGAGGGGGGAAGCAGGCTCCCCGCTGAGCAGGGAGCCCGATGCGGGCCTCGATCCCAGGACCCTGAGATCATGACCTGAGCTGAAAGCAGAGGCTTTAACCCACTGAGCCACCCAGGCGCCCCAGAGTCCAGAAGTTCTACAGGCGTTTTTCTGGCAGGAGAAGGGGCAGCTTTGGGGAGGAAGTGGGGCTGGGCAAGAGAGAGAGGGGCCAGGCAACACGTACCAAGGACTGGTCGGAGAGGAAAGAAAGGGCTGAGAAAGAAACCACATCTGCTTCAGGGGATGGTAAACTGACTTGTTGGGTAGCAATGGAAGGCTCCAGAAGGTGGAAAATGTTTCTTGTTGGGGGTGACTGTGAGGCTGGAAACATATGTGGGAAGCATACCCCAGGAGAGGGAAGAACAAGAAAAGGGCCCTTTATAGGCTTCATTACATTTAATCCTCCGCACAACTCGGGAAGTAAGTCCCTTTACAGAGGAGGCAAACTGGGAGGTCAAGAAATTTGCCCAGGGCCACGGGGCCAGTCAAAGTTTGAGTTGCTGTTTTGCCAAATACTTTGTCTCCACAGCCTGAGCTCTCTCCACCACTCAGCCCTGCTCTGAATGCCAGGAGTGTGACTAGATCCTACAACAAGCCATGTACAGAGATTATCCGTGCCCTTCCTCGTCCCAACGACTGAGGAAACCCATCACTGATAAAAGCAACTCCTAGGCCTGAATGACAGTCTGCAGAGGCTCAAGGAATGTGCAGGACAGCCTAGCTCTTACTGTGACAACTCAATCTCCCCAAAGACACAAGAGCCTGGAAGGAAGAACCCAGAGAGGGGGGATGGGAACAGGAATGGGTAGTGACCACAACCAACCATGCAAACAGCTGGAGCTAAGAATCCCAGATTTCCAACGTCAAGCGCTCTCCTCCCCCTCCACCGTATTTATGTCGACAGGAATCTCAAAGTTTGGAAAGCTACTCAGCCATTTACAGCATAATTACCCAAACTTCAAAATGGTCTAATCCACAAACCTAGCTAGCCTAGGTCCCTCACTCCGGCCTTATTAACAGCAGGGTCTCACTAGAACTCCAGTTAATTACATAGTTAAACAATGAGAAGGAAAAACCTACTGTATTCTATTAAAAAAATCGTTGCCCCCTGAAGTCATGCCATCCGGGGGTGGGTTGAGTCCGGGATTTCACTAGAAGACAGCAGGCGCCTCGGCCTCAGCTGAAATTGTTTACAGCACATGGACAGGTTCCACACCAGGGCACATTTGGTGGAACTGATTTAAGGCTCTCATTAAAATGTTCCTTTGTTGAGCACAAGACATCTCCCCACCCCCAGAGGGGACTGCAGACCTCCAGTCCCAAGCCCTCAGCCTGCCCTAACTTCCCCCCACAGGACACCCCCTCCCTCTCCACTAAACACCCGTCATCGGATTAACATCAATTAACATCAGAGTTGTCTTCTCACGGAAGGAACTTAGGAATTCAGTATTTGTTGAACGAACAAGGACCCAGTCTCCACCAGAATCTGCCCTTGACTCCAGAACTCTAAACATCAGCAGTGAAAACAGCCAGCCATATCAGGCAACCCACACACCCAAAGCCCAACAGCCACCCATCTAGGAAGCCTGTGAGCTGGGGCTGCTCGTCCATATGGCTGGGCCCCCTGATCCTGGCTGCACAAAAAAACTTCCATACTTCCTCTGGGAACAGATGTGGGTTCTGCCATGAGGCATAACCACCCTACACATCACAAGGAACACAGGGAAGCTCCAGAAACACCTCCTACGAATCCTGGGAGCTTGTTCTTACCTCTTCGTCTTGGATTACAATTACCTCTCCTTTTAAACTAGGGCTGGGGGAGATGTTGATTCCATCACCACCAAAACCCCTTAACAGCTGGCAAGCTAGGGAGATGTCAGAAAAGGCAATTCTCTACCCCCACCCGCCCTATGGACACTCTTCCAAGAAAGAGGAAAGTGATAATCTAGGACCAGGTGTCCTGGGCAGAGTTCCTCCAGAAAGGGCTGCTGCCAGGATCATTACCAAAGATTGTTGTGTTCTGTGGGTTTCTATTTCCGGGGGGGGGGATATGTCCAGTCCAGGCCATTTGTGGTGTGCAGGTAGCTTGGTGCTTTCCTGTAAAGCACTTCAACACCTCAGTGGTGACTCTCAGGTGTGACCAGGCCAGGAAATAAAGGCGGTGCAGGCGGGGGGGAGGAAGAGGGTTTCGGGTCCTGTCTGCCCGGTAGGTACAAGCCACACCCTCATCAAAACGCTGGGGCCCTCCAGAAAAGGGCAGAATGAACTCTTTTAGCCTTTCTGCCCGCCGAATGAGATTTCCCTTCCTCCGTGCGGAGAGACAGGATGGAAATCCAGGAAGGAGCAGAACAACCCCCGTCCGCACCTTTGCAGGCCGACCATGCCCGATTTTGGCAGCGGCCTTCACACATTAGTCACCACCACAGCCTCGGACTCTCGGCTCCCCAGATTCGACCCGGCTGGGAGTGGGCTCGGGGCTTGGGCTGGAGGAGACGGGGCGGCCCCTATTTCTCCCTTCCTCCTGCCCGCACCAGCAGGGCCATCAGGGGTCCCAGCGCGGCCCGGGAACTTGGAGGAGGGAAGCCGGCAGCGTCCGGCCGGCGTAGGTAACAAAGCTCCGCGCTCCGCGCGGCGCAGGTCGGTCCCGCATCCGGCCCCAGGCCGGCCTCGCTCACCTAGGCTGAGACTGCTGGGGGGCTCCGTCTCCCCCGCCGCCAGCCACCTCGCCGCGCCCCCCTGAAGTAGGGAGGGAGTCGTCTCCCTCCCGAAAAGAAACTCCCCCCGGGGCTCGGGAGCCAGCAACTCCCGGCAGTTCCCGAGCAAACTCTCCGCTCAGACCGGGAAAACTCTGTAGCGGCTGGAAACGCGTCCTCGCGGGCGCGAAAGGAGAGGGGCCTGGCCGAGTCCGCGGGGGCTTCGCCATCCGGGGCGCCGGGATCTCCCGCCCGCCGCCAGCCTCTCCACCACTCCAGGGTGTCTTGCCCGGCCCAGCGGCCCAAAGCCACCTCCCCGGTGCCCCTTTTTGCCCGCGGCGCTCCCGCGCTTCCCGAGCCCCGTTCCCGCAGCTCCCCGAGACTCACCGCCCAGGAGCGGCAACAGCAGGACGCTGAGCAGGGGCAGCCGGCGGAGGTTGCTCGGGGTTCCCGGCGCAGCTGCCATCGCGGCAGGCTCGGGAAGAGGAGCCGGCCGGCGCACGGCGGGCGTTCGAACTGCGCTCCGCGGCGGGCCCGGAAGGCCGAGCGCACCGGAGCGCGGGCGCCGCTGCAGCAGCCGCAGCCGGAGCCCGAGCCCAAGCCCGAGGCGTCCCGAGCCGGAGCCGCGCGCCGCTGGTACCTCCGAGCCCTAGCGCGCCGCTGCCGCCGCCG
>LNAC01000286.1:1899347-1919579 GCA_002007465.1 Ailurus styani | reverse complement strand
GCCGTAGGGGGAGGGGTCTGGAGATGGATGGGGACAGAGGGAGGGAGGCCCCGGGGAGAGCGGGGGACCTGAGCGAGGTAGGAGAGCATAGACTGTGCCTACCGCCCATTCTGCAGGGACTCGGGGAACCAAAGTGACTCGTGGCCCCTGCGGAGGATGGTCAGTTCTGGGCCTTCCCGGGGGCTCTGAGCAGCAGTTCCCCCCAAATTCTCTGGGAAGGAAGGGGAAAAGGTGGGCTCTGGCTCACTTCTCAAGGACCTAAAATTCTGAGGGATACCTAGAACAGAAGGGTGTCCTCTAAGCAAAGTAACCTGGAGATACTGTGGAACCCCAGGAGAGAGATCCTGGAGAAGTGAGGGACCAGTGCATGGCTGGGGTCTGCTTTGGCTCTGGACCAATCTGAACCCAAAGGTAGAAACAGACTGGGCTCTGAATGCCTGGCTGAAGGCTGTTAAACTGACAAATTTATCCCAAGTCCATCTCCAGGCAGTCTGGGCTGCAGGGCACGGCCAAGTCTCCAGCTGTGGGGAGGCCCAGCGCAGCCCTTGTTCCAGGCACCCCCCACCCCCAGCGCCACCACCCCCACATTCTTTCTTTGTTGTGAAAGCAGCAAGGGGTGTAGGAGGCGGGTCAGGAGGAGTCAAGCTTTAGAAGATGGGCCCCAGCTGCTGCTCAGGCCTCCAGGATATGCTGAGAGGGGATGGATAGTGAGTGCCTCATCCCCCTCTGGCTCCGGAGGGCCCCCCAGGCCTGCTTAGACCTCCCTTCCCCCAAGCAGCTGGGAGGAGGAGGGGCAGCCACAGAGGGCCTCACAGGCTGGGAGCAGTGGCGC
The DNA here is from genome assembly GCA_002007465.1 of Ailurus styani. Taxonomy (NCBI): domain Eukaryota; kingdom Metazoa; phylum Chordata; class Mammalia; order Carnivora; family Ailuridae; genus Ailurus; species Ailurus styani. Next base: position 1,918,747 of record LNAC01000286.1, on the reverse strand, counting down.
CAGGACTCCAGGGTCCTGCCACATGGCCACCACATGTCCCTGACAACCCAGTCCATAGCACCTTCTCCTTGGGGTTGTGGGCCTCCTCCCCCATCCCCCAGATGCCTTCCTGCAGGCCCTGCTGCAGAAGATACAAACAGGGGAAGGAAGAGAAGAGAGATCCCAGAATCAACACTTCTCGTGTTGCCCCATCCATCACTGTCCCCTGCCCTTCTGTGAAGGGCCCCAATACAACCCTTGCTCCCTACCCTCTTCAGTCAGGACTCAAGTGGCAAAACGGTTACCTGATTCTTTTATTTAAGAAAAGTGAAATACACGGACCTGAAGTGAGGCAGCAGAGGGAACAAGAGAGGCCAGAGCAAGGCAGCTTGGCTGGCCAGCCCCAAACCCTCTGACCGAAAAGCCAGCAGCAGGCTCCATCTCTGAGATGCATGCCTGCTCCTCAAGCATCTTGGGGGCCTCAGAGCTAGCTACTCTAGAGGACTATGGGGAGTGGATGTCCTGAGGGTCCTTCCTGAGGGGGATTCCTGAGGAGGGAGCCAAGACCCTAAGGGCAGCAGCAATCTTCTGGTTAACTGCTCTCCCTTCCCTGTCCCACCTTGGGGTTGGAAGAGCCAGGAGCAATAGGGAATGCTGAGAGGGCTGTGGGGGGAGACCCAGCAGACCTGGGGCAGGGGGTTGAATGTCAGCTGCTTGAAGAGAGGTCCGTAGTGCTGGCACTGAGGCCCCGGGAGACCTGAAACAGACAATACCATGCCATCAGCCCAGGGTCCGTGGCTTCCCAGAGACTGTCCCCCGGAGTCTACCCATTACGTGGCTATAGTCTATCTCTAGAGCTAGGATAGAGCCTGGAACTTCAATCCCAAGCTCTGGGGCTCTGTGTAGTTTTGGCCTTTGCTAGGATGTTCAAGAAGGCCATGATCTGGTGGGGAGAGTGCTTGGAAGAACCACATGAATATCAGTCTATACTCTGAATGTGTTGATACAAATGTTTAGTTGCCATTAACATGTCGTTATTGTTTTCTCAGATATAGATGATTTAATACTTTTTTTTCCTTTTTCCCTCTCATCTGCCACTGAGTCCCTAAGGCGAAGAATATGGTGGCTGCAGGAGGAAAGGCGGTTGGTATCCCCAAATCATTCTTGAATTATTCATAATTCCAAAGTACCAGTTTAGAGAACATCAATGCCTATTCCCTTCCTGATTAATTTATTCGCTACCATCTCTGGCCCAAACTGTCCCGTAGTGCTCACCACCCCCAACGAGGTGTCTGCGTGATTCCCATCTACCCAACTCCAGTTCCCTGGCTGGAGTCTTCGCCCCAGAGGACTCTCTCCTCTTCCCTAACTCCTGTGGCACTAGCCCCATGGCTCCCCTTTCTTGCTTACCCACCAATGTGCTCTGCTCTCACCTGGAGGGGTGCTGCACTGGGTTGATTCAGATAGTTCAAGGAGGCTGCCCTCTTCATGCTGCTGCTACAATGCAAAAAGAAAGAACTGAGGCCCCTTCTCTTCCCCATTAGAGGCCCTAACACTGTGGGTCCCTCGGGCATTGCTTCACGCATCAAATCACAGCCTCCCCACCACCTGACACCCCCCCCCACGCACACACATGCACACTCTCTTCACTTCAGCAGTAACCCACATCTCCTCGGACACCTTTCCCCACCCTTGGGGCACCCATTTTTCCCAAACTCTTTCTCCATGGCCATCCCATCGACCTCCTCCAGATTTCTCTCCAAGACACTTCTCCAGAGATGGGGGGGCCAAGAGGAGTTGGGAGGCAAGGGCTTACTGGTCTGCTTTGCCATCTCTCAGTCCCACTGTGTACCTGGAGGACCGAGGCTCAGTCCCCTGGAGCTTCCTCACCAGGAGTTCGCTGCTTCTACGAAGCACATCCCGGATCTTACCCAGAGAGCCGCTCCTCTGCAGGGTCCCACTGCCATCCTGGCAGGGAGAGATGGGGAACAGAAACTAAGGGGACACCATGCAGACAGGCTTCTGAGTCTACTGCTCCCATTTATCCTGCACACATCCCACCTCCCCCAAAAGCCTCATGATTGAAAACAAGAGCCCTAGGGACGCCTGGGTGGCCCAGTCGCTAAGCATCTGCTTTTGGCTCAGGTCATGATCCCAGGGTCCTGGGATCAAATCCCGAATCGGGCTCCTTGCTGGGCAAGGAGCCTGCTTCTCCCTCTGCCTGCTGCTCCCCGTGCTCATGCTCTCTGTCTGACAAGTAAATAAATAAAATCTCTTTTAAAAAGAAAAAGAAAAAGAAAACAAGAGCCCTATCAATAGATAGCTTGCAGATCCCCCCGAGAGGCTGGACGAACTGAACTGGAATGTGGACAGCATGCTCTCTTGTCCTACATGGGCAGCCCCAGAGCCTCTCACCACCACCAGCAGGAGGGAGCCGGAGAGATCAAGGGGCAATAATGAGACTCACCCCTGACCATTCCACGGCCACAGAAACGTCTTCTCCTCCCTCGAACTTCACGCTGCCCCCAGGGCCCTCCTGAGAGGTCCTTCCACTGTCACCTTCCCCAAGCAGCTCAGCCACCTTGGTTTGACTAATAGGGTCAGTGCCCTAGAAGGAAAAGGTAGGCGCTGGGAATCTGCACTCCTTAAGTCCTCAGGTTGGGGCTTTCAAACTTTTTTTTTCACAATCAGCCCCAACAGGGGAGACGTTTTTCCTTGCGATGTCCTAGTACACACATACTGGAAACTACTCATGTCTTCTCTTTGCAATGGATTCCTACTTAAAAACAGATAGACATTTTCACTATGGCCCACACTGAATTGATTTCAAGACCCACTAATGAGGGGTGCCTGGATGGCTCAGTCGGTTAAGCGTCTGCCTTCGGCTCAGGTCATGATCACAGGGGCCTGGGATGGAGCCCTGCACTGGGCTCTCTGCTCAATGGGAAGCCTGCTTCTCCCTCTCCCACTCCCCCCTGCTTATATTCCCTCTCTCACTGTCTCTCTCTCTCTCTCTCTGTGTCAAGTAAATAAACAAAATCTTAAAGAAAAAAAAAAGACCCACTAGTGAGTCATGACCCACAAATTTGAGAGACTGACTTCAGACTCCCCTCAACCTCAGCCCGCTTACCCACACCACCCACGACCCTCCTCAGTAAATTCTTCAAACTGTGAAAGGACCTGGGTTTCCTTTTAATAGTCCCATTTAGTGATGTGAATCTTGAACTTGGAGTCCTGACCATAAAGGGCATGGGGTGGGGGTAGGACCACACTTAAAAACAACCATGACCACAAGAGAGTCTCACCTCCCTTTCTCAGCTTTCTCCTCGGCGTCTCATTCTTCTGAGTCTCTAAAGAAGCCTCGGTGGTCCCCCATCCCCAGGACCTACCTTCCAGACCTCCTTCCCCGCCTGGTCACTGACCTGTTTCTGGGAGCGTAGGGCACACTCTTCCAGGGTCTCGGCTGCCTCCAGCTTCCCCTGGCGCCTGTACAGAGCTCCTAGGTTTCTCAGAGTAGTGTTCACTGTGGGGCTGTGGAAAGGAAGTGAAGATGGGTTCAGAAAAGAAACAGGAGAGAGAGGGAGCAGAGCCAAGGGAAGGTCAAAAAGGACAAGGGGAAAAGGTCCCAGAGGTCAGGCTCAGGGTTTGGATGGAGGGCGTGGGAGGCCAAGCCAGCTTCTCACTGGCAGCTCACCTGCTCACTTTGCAGGCCTTGTACCAGCCTCCATATTCAGTGTAGGGCGTGCTGCCCTCTCGGTGCCGGCTCTGCAGAACAGAAGGGAGGGTAAGCCAGAGAAGCACAGAGATGGCTGGGGGCTAGGATGTGCGCTGGGCTGGGGACGGCACCGGGCATCTGGGGCTGGTGGTCAGGTGGGAAAGAGTTAAGGAGCTGGGCTCGTGCAAGGAGTAAGCCAGAGACCGGGGTAGCCTCGGGCTCCCCAGGCTGGGCCCCACACTCACTTTGCTCATCTCCTCCCGCTCCTCTGCGTGCATCCAGATGGGCTTGTGGTCATCTAGAAGTGATACACGGGATGGTGTGGTAAGATTAGAGAACAGCTAGACAGTATGCAGCAGAGCCAAGAGCCTGGGGCCCGTGGGGCTGGCTCTGCCTGGGAACCACTAGGGCCTAACCCCTCACCTTTGGTCTGCAATTTTTTTTTAAGTAAGCTCCACCTGTGAAGGGCTTGAACTCGTGACCCTGAGATCAAGACCTGAGCCGAGATCAAGAGTCTGATACTCAACCAACTGAGCCACCACCCAGGCACCCCTGGCCTGCATTTCTTCACCACCCTGCAGCTCCCTCCCCAGGCCCACCCCACTCACCATCCACAGACCCAAACTCCTGCACATGCGCACGGGTCAGAATCTCTTTGTAGAGAGTCTCAGCCTCAGCATATTTGCCCTGTTTCAGGTAACAGGAAGCCTGTGGGCAGAAAGGCAAAAACACGGGACTGAGACAAGGTCTCAGCAGGGCTCAGGGATTTCCACCTGTTGGTCTCTTTGTGACTTTCCCCAGAGGTCCTCCTCAGACTTTCTTTTCTAGCTGCAGGGTCAAGGGTGTTCACTCTACTCCCAGGAGGCTATGGGACTTTGCCTTGCCACTGGAATGAGACAGATCTCTCAGCCCCAAAGACAGCCCCCCAGATGCACAAAGGTGATGAGGTCAGCGTACCACAGTAGGGGGCTTTCCTTTCCCCTCCCTCCATGCCCTTCCAAGTTGTTCTTCCCTTCTGCCCTTACCAGGTTATTCTTGGTCCGGGCTACGTTTGGGTTGTCCGGCCCCAGCTGCCCCTCATAGATAGCCAGGGCCCGCCTGTAATAGCGTTCCACGGCCTCATACTTGCCCTGGTTTTGGCACAACAGGGCCAGGTTGTTAAGCTGCTTTGCCACATCTGGGTGGTCAGTGCCCAGGACCTGGAAGGGAGTAAAGGGGTGACAGATGGCTATGACTCTGTGTGTGTATGTGTGCGCGCGCGCGCATGTGCACACACACCCACACCCACATGGGGAGCGGGGAAGGGAATGACGCGAGAAGGAAAGGCAGAGAAAGGGGGCTGAGGAAAAACATGAGGGAGGAGGGTAGACTGGAAGAGAGATGGTGGAGGAAGGGTCACAGCATCAGGGAAGAATGAGAGCACAGGCACCTTTTCTCGAATTTCCAGTGCACGCTGGCACAGTGGCTCGGCTTCCTTGTATTTGCCCCTTTTGCCATAGAGCACAGCCAGATTGTTGAGTGTGGCAGCCACCTAGGAAGACAGGCCTGTCCCCTTAGCGTCGGTGCCTTGAGCTCCAGAGGTTCTCCCGCTGCACAACAGGGCCCCACACTGCAGGACTCTCAGGGGAAAAGGACTCGGCCAGCCTAACCAGAGGCGGGGAGGAGAGGCGGCTGACCTGGAGGTTCCGAGGTTCTCTCTGGGGGTGGTACCGCCCTCTAGGGGGATTTGTAGATATTTCTGGAGGTGGGGTTGGGTGCAGTTTTTGGTGGCCATGAAGACTGGGGGCACTATCACCTTTGGGGAGGTAAGGATGGTACAGATGTTCTGCATGTGTGGGACAGCTCTGTTAATTTTGGAGTGTCCGGCCAGACATTTGAGCACCGTAACCCTTGACCCTTAGTGGGATAACAAGAAGGGAGCTGTTTTCTCAGCTACATCACCCCTGCCTATCACATGTTGCAACATAAGGAATTACTTTCATAAAGTCAGCTCGTTTGCAAAAATACCTTGTTTCTCATTTTCTCCACTGTGACAATCTATCATTTCTCTTTCTCTCATCATATACGAATAAATCTGGCCCGTTGTTACTGAGTCTGACGTGGGTTTTTAATCTTGTATCCACCGATACTTCTGCTCTGTCATTTTTTTTAAGTTTATTTTTTTTCAGTAATCTCTATGCCCGATGTGGGGCGTAGACCCCGAGATCAAGAGTCACATGATCTTCTGACTGAGTCAGCCAGGTACCCCTGCCCTATCATTTTTTTTTTAGTACTTCTTATATACAGTGTCTTACCGGTCTCACTTTTTCTAAATCTAAAGTTGTATTATTATATTATATTATATTATATTATATTATATTATATTATCATTATATTATATTATATATTAGTTATATGCTATATTATGTCTTCTACTGTAGTTGGACTTAATAAAACTGTTAGCATGTCGTGTTTTCATTTCATTGTAACGTATCCTATGTATTACTTTATTCTAAGTAACTTTCCTCATTTTTATATGAATAAGGTGCCACTCAACATTTTTTGGAATTGTATGTGTAGGTCAGTTACAGCGTCTATGAATTATGCTTCAGTAAAATACTCATTATAAGAAAGAATCATTGTGTCTCAGAGCTGAGAACCCCTGGGCTTAGCAGACAGGGCCTGGAAGAAAGGAGCCTTCACACCTCCTCCCTGAACGCCCCTGGTGAGCGGGCTGAGGGCAGTGGATAAACAAACTAAGAGAAGCCAAAAGAGCAGGAGGCGAGGAGGGCAAGGAGTACTGACAGCAGGATGGTCCCGGCCGAGGGTGCTCTCCCGGATGCTGAGGGCATCATTCAGCAGGTGGGCAGCTTCCTTATACTTATTCTGGTCCCTGGAAGAGGAGAGAAGTGACAGGGGTTATCCTGAACTCTGCCCCCAAGCCATCGCTTTCCTTCCTTCCCTGCAGTATGACCGAGGTACATTTAGGGATTGGGGCCCCCTGGAGGAGAGAGGAAGCCTAGGGGGGAGCAGTGAGAGTTGACCAACACACCTGTACATGGATCCAGAACACTGCCATGCCCCGAGGAGCCAAGTTATAGGATGCAAGAGGTGGAAACAGAGAGGGAAAGAGACCCTCCAAAAGAAGGGAATGGAGAAGTGAAGAACCTGAGAGATGAGCGGCTCTGAGGTCAAGCACTTGGGTATGGAAAGAACGAGACTGCAGGTGCAGAGGGAGGCCCCTAGTGGGGTCACTTGGGAGACCCAGCAGGGAGAAGAGGTACCCTCTGGAGAGGAGGAATGGGAGCCAAAGGTGGAATAAGGTGGGATCCTGGAGGCAGAGGTGGAAGACGAAGAGGCCAGGACTCACCGATACACCAAAGCAAGGATGTTGAGCATGGTTGCGACATCAGGGTGGCCGCGGCCAGACGTGCGCTCCAGGTCCTCCAGTGCCTGCTTGCAGAGTGGCACAGCCACCTCATAGCGACCCTGGGCCGCGTACTGGATCACCAAGTTGTGCAGCGTCCGCAGCCTCGCGGGGATCTCATAGCCGCTGTGCTGGGTGCCCTGGCCACGGGACACTGACCATCCCAGAAATTGAACAGGAGACTTCCTCAGGGCACTCTTCCTCTACCCTTTGCTGTCCACCCTCCCCACCCCTACCTTGCCTCTCGTTCTGTGCCTGTGCCCACCCCCCACCAGGCCCCCTCCTGAGACCCGCCTCTACTGCTATTCCTTCGCCCACTCTCTGGTACCTGTGCCCCTCACAACCCCACTTGTTCACCCAATCACTCATTCCGTCAATAAAATTTACTCAGTAAGCATGAGCTAGGGGCTGTGTCAGGGAAAAATAAGAAAGACCTGGTTCTTTCCCTTGAGGACCTCATGTTCTTTTTTTTTTTTTTTTAAGATTTTATTTCTTTATTTGACAGAGAGAGAGATCACAAGTAGGCAGAGAGGCAGGCAGAGAGAGAGGAGGAAGCAGGCTCCCTGCCGAGCAGAGAGCCCGATGTGGGCCTCGATCCCAGGACCCTGAGATCATGACCTGAGCCGAAGGCAGAGGCTTTAACCCACTGAGCCACCCAGAAGCCCAGGACCTCATGTTCTTTCACTCCAGGGTCATTATCCCATTCAACTTTGAGCTCCTTACGGGCAAAAACTGATTCTCAACTCGGTCTCCCTAGTGCCTACCATAGGGCCCAGGACACATTAACTGTGTAATAAATACTGGTGAATAATGGGGAGGCTGAGGAAATGGAAGCAGTAGCCCAGTCCCTGCCGTGTCTCCAGGGGAAGCAAAGAACCTATTTCTGGATGGCGAGCATCCTGTATGCAAGGCGGGCCACAGCTGGGACCAGGCCTCTGCTGCCCCTCTTTACCCTCCAACTCCAAAGGCAGACTCACAGCCATTGCTGGAGTCTTCTTCCTCCTCATTGGGGAAGAGATCATCCAGGGAATCTTTGGCGGCATCACCCTCTTTCTCCTCCTGGAAGGCAAGAAGCAGCATGGGTAGGCCAAGATATCCCCAGTAGCCTCTTCAGGGCCTTCTAAGGCATGAAATCACTGACAGATGGAGAAGACTCATCCCTGCCACTGGGAAGGCCAGCATCCGTCCACCAATCTCACCCCACTCTTGTTTGTAAATCTCCTTCTTTCACATTGAGAGCTTCCTAAGCACCCTCATTCTCTAGCCTCCACACCTCTCCACCTCAGTTCTTGTAATCACAGCCCAGTGCTGATCCCTGTGTGTTTACACTGATTATATGTCTGTCTTATCTTTCCCGAAGGCAGGGAGTATGTCTGATCTTATTGACACGTACCCAAAGCGCACCCACAGCGTCTAGCTCAGCCTTGTCCCCATCATCTGCCACCACTCCCTCTCGACTCAGTGCCCAACCCTCACTGTCTCACCTGCTTCCACATTGGGAAACTTGCTTTGTCCCACCAGGCACGTCAGCCTTAGAGAAACACCTCCAACCCTCCTAGCCTGCCTTGTTAATGTGTCCAATGCAAATCATCCCACTTTCCCTGGGAGAGATCAGCTCTCCAGCCCTGGAGGCTTATTTATTGCTACTATCCCCACCCCCAGCCTAGAAAGCTCCTCCTTTCCCCTCATCATTCATCAAAATCCAGCCCAACTCCTAACCTGTACAATGAAAAAAATCCAACCTAAATCATACCCCATCCCTGTACTCAACTCTGTGAATCCTTCTCAGACCATTCCAGTCCCCACAAACCAGTCTTGGAATTCCTTCCATTACTGACCGAACCACTCTTCCAGCACTGAGCATCTGAAGTGTCACATTGTGTCAACGACACTGTGTCGTCACACACGTGTCCTCATGTGTACGCCTTGGCACTACAGCTCCATTAGGAGCTCAAGAGGGCAGGAACTCTCTCTTAAAGTTCTTTCCATCTCCCCCACACACATCCTCTCACACCGCCTATGGCAGAGAGATAAACACCTGACTGGTGAGTGAGGGCTACATTTCATACATTTGGAGAGCAAATTTTAGGAGGGTCTTGCTCGACTGTGCTATGCTTTCCCTTGTTGGACCCCTTAGGATTCTGGGCTGGAATTGCCCAGGTGCTTATGTGTCCCCCCCAACCCCAAAACCTCTAATTGGGGGAGCAGGAATTCCGTCTGCCTCGGTCACTGTTGCACCCCCAGCAGAGTGCGCAGTGCCCAGCAAACACAGCTGTCACGGAACTAAATGCAGACCGAATGAGTTAAGACTGTTTTGGCCGAGTTGCTCTCTGGAGTTGGTGTCAGGACCTGCATTTGGCCAGGTGGGGGCAGGTCCTGCAGCACGGCTGGTCCCTACAGCTGGTGAGCAGTTGCCCCCACGTCTCTGGCAACTCCCAGCTGTCGGCCCCATAGCCAGCCGTGCTGGCGCATGCTTACCGCAGTGTGCCCATCCTCATCATACTGCCGCAGCTGGCCCAGGAACTCCAGGTGCTTCTTTTCCTCCTCCAGCTGGGCCACAGCCTGTTCGCTGCGCTGAAGCCGCTGCTGGGTGCCTGCCAGCTCGTCCCGGAGCCACTGGTTCTCCTGACACAGCCTCCGTACCTGAGCCCGCAGCTTCTGTTTCTCCGACTCCACGGTGCTCAGGTGGCTGGCCAGAGCCAGCATCACCTAGGTGGGCACAGAGGTGGCACCTAGGAGTGCCAGACTCCGGACTGGAGTGTTCAGGAATTAAGTGGGAGGAGAGCCTACAGGGAGGCAGCAAGACTGGCAGGGGCCAGGAGGAGGCGGGGTTGGGTAGCAAGAGTACTACCTTTAAAATACACCCTGAATCCAATTTTTCACCACCTCCAGAGCCACCACCCTGGGCCAGGTCACCATCACTTCCCACCTGGGTAACTACCATCACCTCCTCACTGGCCTGTTCCTGCCCTTTTTTCTTAGAGACTGTTCTCAACCTGGCAGCCAGATGATCCTTCTAACAAGTTAAATTAGACCATATCATGCCTCTGCTCTATATATTCCAATAGCTTTCATTTCATTCAAAATAAAAGCAACATCCTTGTGATGACCTACAAGTTCCACATGATCTGTTCCCTTGGCTCCTAATTCTTCTACATCTTACACTTCATTTTCTTTCTCTTTCTTTCTTCCCCTTTCTTTCTCTTCCTTCCTTTCTTTTAAGATTTTTAATTTTAAAGTAATCTCTCTACCCAATGTGGGGCTCGAACAACCCAGAGATCAAGAGTCACATTCTCCACCATCTGAGCCCGCCAGGGGCCCCTGCACTTCATCTCCTATTTTGCTTCATCTCATCTGCTCTACTCCACCCACACTGGTCCCTCACTGGACTTACTGGGAAGGCTCCAGTTCAGGGCCTTTGTAGGTACTACCCACTCTGCTTTAGATGCTCTTCCCCCATTTCTTCTATGACACACTCCCTCATCTTCAAATCTGGCCTCAAATGTCACCTTTCAGTAAGATTTTTTTGACCATCCTATCTAAAGTTGTATCCTCTCTCTGTACCCCCTAGTCCCCGTCTCTGTTTTATTTTTATCCCTCTTCCTTAGCAAGCATCACTCTTTGACACATGGAATCCTTTACTTATTTGTGCTCTGTTTGCCTCCTGCAGCTAGAATGTAAGCTCGGAAATGGCGAAGATTTTTGCCTGTTGTGGTCAGTGATGTTTCTCCAGTGCCCAGAAGACTTGTGCCTGGCACAAAGCAGGGGCTTAATACATATTTACTGCATGAATGAATGCAAGCATCTAGGACAAGGTGATCCTAAATGACCCCCAAACTCCAATCAGACAAATGCTCCTCCACCTCCTTGGTATCACCTTGGTATCACCTTCTTCCTCTCACCTGGGCCTCACTCAGCCCCAGCTCGATGTTTTCCATGGAACGGCGCAGCTGCCGGGCCTTCTCGTGCACCAGTCCTTCTTCATGGCCTCCCTGCTGCAGACACTCGATGGTATGGGACAGACTCTGCAGGACAGCCTGATGTTCACTGTGTAGGGCCTCCAGCCCTTGGCTCACCAGCCGAGTGCTTCCCAGGATCTCCTCCTGGCTGAGCCGGTGGCCTGCAGGCTCATCCCGCTGCCCCAACACCAGGCCTGACATTTTGGCCAGGGGGACCTTGCCTGGGCTGAGGCGAAACAACAGAGCTCAGTGGGGGTGAAGATAAGAAAGAGAGGCTCAGCACCCTGGTTAGAGGGTGGTGAGGACTCAAGGGAAGGGACAAGAGAGAGTATGGGTGACCTTCTGGTTTAACTGGAGAGACAGTGACCAGTGAGGAGGGAGCCTACAACACTAAACACAAAGCTAAATTTGTGGGAAAGAGAGAGGGAGAGAAATTGACTTGAGTGAAGCAACACTATCAAAGGAACAAAAGAGCTGAGAACGAGCAGACGGATTTAGAACTCAGGAAGAGAATAGAAAAGTTGTTGGAAAGAGAGCTTGGGTCAGGAATAAGAACAGCGATCAGATGAGAGGCAGCACTGCAGGAACACAGAGGGTGACTGGAAAACACTGCAAAGGAAACAGGGTTAAAGCAGACAGGAGATATAAAGAAAACACTGCACAGGTTTCAGAAAATAGGAAAGGTATAGGTTTCAAAGTTACAGGGAAGAGGGGGAGAAGAAGAAAGGCGCCTTCATTGCAGGAGCCAGATGAGAGGGCCCCAGAAAGTTCAAGGTCTTCAGACTGCGTCACCTCAGAGCCGAGGCCAGCATCTCCAAACCCAGTCAACTCTGCCTCTTTCCCCACTAGGCCTTCAACCCATACTTCCCAACCCCCAGATGTCAGCCTCTCTTCCTGCTTCCTCAAAAGAGCCTTATTTCTCACCTTTCCAGTATTCTTACCGGGATACAGAGCACAGCCCTCGCCTGTGGCACTCAGGCCAGAGCCCGGAAGAAACTCTTTCAGTAGCCAGGTACTCACAAGGAACTGCCCTGCCCAGAGTCCAGAAATCCAGCCTTCCCACCCCTTCTCTCACCACTTCACAGCCACCCAGAGGACCTGGCACAGAGCCCTACTTGGGGCAAACAGCTTCCCTCTCTCTACCTACACGCCTTCCAAGGCGACCAATGTCCCTCTTCCTTCTCGAAGCCAACCTCCCACCCCAGGCCACGAGAGCTATTTTCTCCCAAGAAGGGAATGACACTTGCTCTGAGACCCGCGGCAAGGGGCGTGTCTGGGAAAGGGTGAGGAGGCCGACCTGGTCACTCCTGACCCATTCACTTTCATGGCTTTGTCTCTGTCATGACCACCTACTAACAGGCTCCGAGAGGAGTCACCTTAGGGTGCCTCTCAGACGCCTGAGGATGCAGGGAAGAATGGCAGGTCTTCCGAGCGGCTGTAGGGTCACAGGGAAACGCGACGCTGGGAGCCGGTCTCCCAGCCTGGGCATGCAGTCGAGAAATGTCCCCGGCTGTCGACCTGCCCTGGGGCCCAGGGTGGGGACAGTGAGACGGGCGGGGGCGATGGGGGGAGGTGCGGGTGCACCGCCGAGCTCCGCGTCACGGGCGAGTACCCAGGAGCCCGAGAACGCCGAGGTCAACGAGTCGGTCGGTAGCGCAGGGGGCGGGGCAGGCCGTCTGTCTGTCTGTCTGGACGCCGAGGGGCGGGAAGACTCGCGGGGGGCGGAGTTTTTCAGCTTGTGTGGAGTTGTGTGAGGTCGGCTGCTGGGGGGTTGTGCCTCTGTCCCGAAATGCGGAAAAGAGGTAGCGGGACCTCAACCCTCAGCCCAGAAGTACCCTCAAAGACTCACCCGCAGTGTGTCGGTCTGACTGCCTCCCTTGCCGGTACTGCCCCTTTAAATCCATCATGGCTGCCGCTCGAGGCAATTGTTTTGACGGCTCCGGGGGGCGGGGCCTGCTCTCCAGTCACGCGACCTAAGGGCCGCCGGAGGATTGGCTTTGACCACGAGCCAGGAGGAAAGGAGGTATGTAGCCACCTTGGTCTCGGGTTCTCGGCCCACCTCCTGACGTCAGGAGGAAGCGACGGCACCGGGATTTGTTAGCGTCATCTAGAGACGCCCGACGGCCTGGCTGAAAGTAATGGCGGTGTACTGAACCCGGCGGAGCTTGGGTGCCCTCATGGCTCTGAGGGCACTGACTCGCGCTCTGGGCTCCCTGAGCCTGACGCCCCCAGCCGTCGCTGCCCTCGGCCCCAGCCTGCTCCCGGCCGCCCAGGTAATCCACCCTATCTGGAAATGAGGCTGTTTCTGTTGGGGCCGCCGGAGAGGGAACCCTGGGATTGGAGGCGGAGGACGTGAGTCTGGTCGGGATCACGCCGGCCTGGGTCTCAGCCTCAGCTTTCTCTTCTCTAAGTGTTGCTGTCCCACGGGGCCGCTGGTTTCCTCAGACGAGATATTGGAAGTGAACGTATTTTACAGGTCGCTGTACAGGTTTCAATAACAACTGACGTTGGGTACCAGTCATAAGCCAAGCATAAGTAATTGACATTTTAAATAAATCAACTCCTTTTTTTAAGACAACTATCATGACATTTTATTTTTTTTAAGGTTTTATTTATTTTAGAGAGAGCGAAAGCATTTACAGAGGGAGAGGGATCACAGAGGCGGAGGGAGGAGACTCGCCACTGTGCGGGGAGCCCAATGCGGGACTCGATACCAGGACCCTGCGAGCATGACCTGAGCCGAAGGCAGACACATAACCAACTGTGTCATCCAGGAGCCACCCCCCCCTTTTTTTTTTTTACTTTTTTCAAGTAATGTTATGTACAGTTTCATTGCCAGTATATGCACAACAGTAAGCATAGAACCATAAATACACAATATAATTAACAGTAGAAAACAAAATTGTTACAGGTAAAGGGGAAGGGATATAGAGGAACTATTTTCCTGCTGCTAAAAGAGAAATGAAGGGAAAAGCCTATGACAAATCATCCATCCAGTACTTTTTTTTTAAAAGATTTTATTTATTTATTTGACAGAGAGAGAGAGAGAGATCACAAGGAGGCAGAGAGGCAGGCAGAGACAGAGGGGGAAGCAGGCTCCCCGCTGAGCAGGGAGCCGGATCCAGGGCTCCATCCCAGGAGCCTGAGATCATGACCTGAGCCAAAGGCAGAGGCTTTAACCCACTGAACCACCCAGGCGCCCCCTATCCAGTACTCTTATCTTAAATTCTGTACATACATTTCTCCATTTTTTTCAGTTAAACAAAGAAAGTACAGATAACTCTGTAACAGTAGCAGATTGCTTCCCTAATAGCTGTTTGCCTTTCCAGTTAAATTCACTTCATGTTAGGATTAAAAAAAAAAGTCAAGATGAGAAATCATTAGTATTCTGGTTCCCGATGACCTAGTTCGCCTCTCACCAAAATGGCAATTTTTGAAAGTTGGCTGCACATGAAAAGAATAGGTATAGCAAAAGGTGATTAAAAATTTTTGTTAAAATGTAACAGAAAATCACCCTTGAAATAGTTTTCCAAAAGACACTACAGGCAGCAGTTAAGTTAATAAGGATTAGGCCGGAAGCCAAGCATAAGTAATTGACATTTTAAATAAATCAACTCCTTTCAACCCCTGTATAAGGTAGTTACCATTACCATTTTACATGAGAAAACTGATCAGCAGTCCAAGGTCATACACCAAGTATTTTTTTTTTTTAAAGATTTTATTTATTTATTTGACACACAGAGAGAGATTACAAGTAGGCAGAGAGGCAGGCAGAGAGGAGGAAGCAGGCTCCCTGCCAAGCAGAGAGCCCGATGCCGGCCTCGATCCCAGGACCCTGAGATCATGACCTGAGCCGAAGGCAGAGGCTTTAACCCACTGAGCCACCCAGGCGCCCCCAAGTATTTTTTTTAATAATTTTTATTTTATTTAAAAAAATTTTTTTTTATTTTAGACAGCACAAGTTGGGAGGAGGATCAGAGGGAGAGGGAGAAGCTGGCTCCCCGCTGAGCAGAGAGCCGAACATGGGGCTGGATCCCAGGACCCCGGGATCATGACGGGAGCTGAAGGCAGACACTTAACCAACTGAGCCACCCAGGTGCCCCATACACCAGGAATTGAAGCTAAACAGTTTGGCTTCAAAACCTGGGCTGTTGGGGCGCCTGGGTGGCTCAGTTGGTTAAGTGTCTGCCTTCAGCTCCCGTCATGATCCCGGGGTCCTGGGATCCAGCCCCATGTTCGGCTCTCTGCTCAGCGGGGAGCCAGCTTCTCCCTCTCCCTCTGCCTGCCGCTCCCCCTGCTTGTGCTCTTTCTCTCTCTAATGAATAAATAAAATCTTAAAAAAAAAAAACAAAAAAAAAAACAGCCTGGGCTCTTAACCACTGAAGGTGACTTATTGCTGAGATTAGAGAATGCAGGGCAAAATAACAAGATTAGGAGCCTAAGGTAAAGGTATCCTCAATGTCCCTAGTGGGTGATTGGTAAGTCACAGAGAAGAAAAGTGTTTTAAGTCTTATTCCTCTGGACCTTACTGGATGATGGTAGAGTTTGGCAGATGCATACTTAAAATTCAAAACCAAAGAAACCGACTCTAAAATGCTGTGAATACAGCAGGGAACAAGACAGAAATGATCCCTCCCCTCCATTTACACCTGGAAAACTCCCAGAAACATAATGCAGAGGGGCAAAAGGCATTGGTGCTGATGGTGGCATATGGATGTGTGAAAGTTACCGGCTTTGGAAAAGGAAGTTGTTTAAAGAAGGAAGAGTTTCCCAGAGAAGGAGAGTTTTGAGCCAAATTTGGAAGGAGATGCACCAAGGAAAGAACATTCCACTGAAGAAATAGTTCAGAGGTTAGAGGATCAAATGAGGAAAGATAATCAACACACATACACCTAGATAAACATTCCACCCTGATGTGTGCAAGCGGTGAAGGGTGGAGTTTGGACAGCTGGTCTGGGACATTCCTAGAAGGAAGTAGGCTACGTGGTTTATGCCTTTACCCTTGGTTCTCTGGTACTTCTCCTTCAGTTACCTTTCAAGTCAAAGAGATTTCTGTTTATCTCTAGGTGACAAGGACTACCCTTCCCCAGCCGCCCTCTTCCTCAGTGTTGTCCCCCTGCCGCCCACTGCTTACCTCCGTGGCCCTTAGTGCCAATATTATGTCCTGGAAGAGTCGTACCAAGTACACCATTACACCAGTGAAAATGAGGAAGTCCGGGGGCCGAAACCACACAGGTGAGAGCAAGAGCAAGAGGATTTATGCATTAAAGGGGATAAACACCTTAGGATCCTAGGTCTATTTCTTGACAGGCAGAGGAATGTAATTAGAAAGCATTTATTGGACTCCTTCTGCATGTAGTGTGTGTGTAAGAAGTAGAGTAGAATACAAAGCAACAGAAAGGTGGTCTGTGCTCCTAAAAACCGTCTAAGTAGTCGAAGAAAACCAGACATACACATGAAGTGTGCATTCTTCTTTATGCCCTTCAGAAATTTACAACAGTTGAGCACTATTTACATCACTCCCAGTAAACCTACTGAATTCAGTAATTTGTAGAGATTTTGTCTGGAGGTTTTATATAATTTCAACGTCCTGTAAGTATGTTTTTACCAAGCTCCGTGTAGGTGTTTCCCCACCCTCCCCTTTACCCTGCTGTGCTGTGCGAATTTTTTATTATTTTCTGCTTGTGTCATAATGTTAGGAAGTATTGCTTTCTGCCCAAGATGGGCCTGTTCCCGCTGCTGGGAGCTGATTCATCTGACTTGAGTCCTGACTCTGCACTTTCCTGACCACAGGCCGAATCCAAGTGCATGGTATTGGCGGGGGCCACAAGCAGCGTTATCGCATGATTGACTTTCTGCGGTTCCGGCCTCACCTGGAAACGAAGCCAGGACCATTTGAGGAGAAGGTCATCGTGGTCCGCTATGATCCCTGTAGGCAAGTTTGGGGTGTGAGATGATGATGGTGTGGCTATATGACTGTTCTGTGGCCTTTCAGAAGATGTAGGGCTACCTAGATGGCCTGCTCATATGTCCCTCACCCCGAACAGATCAGCAGACATAGCTCTGGTTGCTGGGGGCAGCCGGAAACGCTGGATCATTGCCACAGAAAACATGCAGGTTGGAGATGTCATCCTGAACTCTGACCACATAGGCCGAATGGCAGGTAAGAGAGATGGCTGCCAGATGTGTATGTGCTTGGAGGCTGCGCGGGGTCTGAGGCTGATGAAATTCTGTCTTATAGTTGCTGCTCGGGAAGGGGACGCACATCCTCTTGGGGCCTTGCCTGTGGGAACCCTTGTCAACAATGTGGAGAGTGAGCCAGGCCGGGGAGCCCAGTATATCCGAGCTGCAGGTATGAGGAAAGGAGCTCCTTGGGGGTCTTACAATTTGGGAGGCCAAGGGTACCTGAGGTCACAATTCTCTGAAACTATAGGGCCACATGTGGTCCACTGGCAGAGAAAAAGAGGAAAAAACACAGAAAATGAAGGTGGAGAGGTGCTGGTGGTTTTGACCTAAAACATTGCACACATCCTGCTTCAGTGTTTCTGCTCCTAAGGGCAAAGCAAGGGCAGGGTGTGGGGGTATGTCCCCCTATGCATTTGCCCTCACCTCCTCCCTTGTGGAGGGTGGCAAAGCTGCTTCTGCCTTCCCTAGGGACGTGTGGTGTGCTGCTACGGAAAGTGAATGGGACAGCCATCATCCAGCTGCCCTCCAAGAGGCAGATGCAGGTGTGTGTGGGTTCAGGTGGGCGGGATCAGCAAAGGAGGAATTTTTGGAATGTACCTTTCTGATCTGGGATAGTTCCCAGGTGTTTCATGTGAGGAAGCACCATGAGTTAGGTGTGCCCCTTTCTGCCATGTGACTAGGCATGCCCTGTCAGGCTGGCACTTTGATGGGAGAAGGAACAATGCCTTTTGTTTTCAACTACCATAGAACCTGCACTCAGGTTCAGTTATGCTGTGGTTTTCTCTTGTCCTCTCCCTTCTCTCAGTGAGGGTAAGAAGCCTCTCTAGAGTCACGCAGGCAACAATGTCAGGTTCTTTCCCTGTGGTGCATTCTCTTCCACTGCTTTTTCGGTCAGGTTCTGGAAACGTGCATCGCAACAGTAGGCCGGGTGTCCAACGTCGATCACAACAAACGTGTCATCGGCAAGGCTGGGCGGAACCGCTGGCTGGGCAAGAGGCCTTCCAGTGGGCTATGGCACCGCAAGGGGGGCTGGGCTGGCCGCAAGATTAGGCCACTGCCCCCCATGAAGAGTTATGTGAAGCTGCCCTCTGCAGCTGCCCAAAGCTGATATCCCTGGATTCTAATAAAGTCGCCCCCCCCCCATTTTTATCTGTTACTGGTTTATTGGGCGGGAGCATGGTGCATACTAGACCGGGAAAAAAACACAGGCGCGAAAAGGATGGGAGAGGAGAAAGGAAAGGACAATATGAGGCAAAGATCGGAGCTGCTCCCCCCCACCCCACCCCCGTTTCACTTCTTTTCTCTGTAATGGAGGAGGGGGAAGAAATGACCTCCAAACTTCGGGAATTGGGGAGAGCACTTCCGGTGGGAGGAGGGAGAACGAAAAGGAAGAGGAAAGGACGGCGCGGAGGAGGAGGTGCCGCGCGTCGCCGAGGTGGCACCGGCGACTCCGCCCCGGCGCTCTCCCAGGGCCCCCAGCTTTCCGCTAGGCCCGGCGGAAATGAGCCGCAGCTCCGGGCGGGTGGCGGAGCCCCCGCAGCTGGGCGGGCGACGCGGCTATCTGGGCCCGGTCCCACCCCGCCCCGCCCCGGCGGCCGATGACCTGTGCGCGCGGGTGGTGTCGGTGGCCGCCCCGAGGTGCTCTGTCCCTGCGCGCCACGCCCCCTGCCCGCCCGCCTGTCCTTCGGAGGCACGCCCCCTCCGCCTCTCCGCTTCGACCCCCTCGGGGACCCAGGCGGGGCCCAAGTCTCCGCCTGCATCGCCGCCATCGTCTGCGCTGCGTCCCTAGCTCAGCGAAGGACAGGCCTCGCGCCGGGACCCCCATCGACTTCTGAGGTGGCCAGAGCCCCGCCGCGGTCCCTGCCCCTGCCCTGGGTTTTCCTCCGCACATTCGCCCACCGGCCGCGCGCCCCTACCCCCATCTCGCGGCCCCCTACCCCAGTTCCACAGTGCCTTGGGATTCTCATTCATCTGGCTTAGCCCCCTCCCCCGTACCTTGTCGCGCGCCCCCGGCCCCTCGGGTCCACCTGTGTCCCCCCGCTCACCCACCGGGTCTCCCGTGACCCTGTCCTGGGTCTCGCGTCGCCCCCACCGGCCTTGCTGCTCCAGCGTCGCCAGTCCTCCGCGCCTGCAGCCCCACCAGCCTCTCCTCCCA
>LNAC01000286.1:1862745-1899288 GCA_002007465.1 Ailurus styani | reverse complement strand
CTCCCAGCCCATCCCGCCTTGCCCTCCCCCCACCCCACACCACCACCAATTCTCCGGATCTCTTGTGTCTGTGACACACTCCTGTGCTTCAGCCATGGGACCTGGCGTCCCTTTCCCAGACACACTCCCCAACACCCCCACACACACCCCCCTCGGCCATCATGTATCTCCTCAGGGCTGCTGCCTGTTCCAGGGCCTTGGGATTCACTTGTAACTCCAAGGCTGCCCTGCCCCCACTGTCCTCTTCCCACTGCTCCAAACCAAGCCACTCCAGGCTGTAGGGCCTTGGACCCTCCTTGCAACCAAATTTTGTGCTCTTAGAACAAACAGGCCAGTGTTCCCCTGCTGAGGCCTGGCCCCACCCAGCCCGTAGCAGGCAGCTCCCGGGTCCTGCTTTACCCCAGCCAACCGGACAGCTGTTACCACATTTGCTTCCCCAACTCCTGGACATCCTTGATTTTAATTCCCACTCTCATTTTAGCTTGCCTGCCTCTCAGGTGCCGGCATGGTGGGGGAGCTCCGCTACAGGGAATTCAGAGTGCCCCTGGGGCCGGGCTTGCACGCCTATCCGGATGAGCTGATCCGCCAGCGGGTGGGCCACGATGGGCATCCTGAGTACCAGATCCGCTGGCTCATCCTCAGGCGTGGGGATGACGGGGATGGGGGCTCTGGCCAAGTGGACTGCAAGGCCGAGCACATCTTGCTGTGGATGTCCAACGATGAGATCTATGCCAACTGCCACAAGATGCTGGGCGAAGACGGCCAGGTCATCGGGCCCTCTCAGGAGATTGCAGGGGAGGCTGGGGCCCTGGACAAGTCTGTGCTGGGGGAGATGGAAACCGATGTGAAGTCATTGATTCAGAGGGCCCTCCGGCAGCTGGAGGAGTGTGTGGGCACCATCCCTCCTGCTCCCTTGCTTCACACGGTCCACGTACTCAGCGCCTATGCCAGCATCGAGCCCCTGACTGGGGTGTTCAAAGACCCAAGGGTCCTGGACCTGCTCATGCACATGTTGAGTAGTCCTGATTATCAGATGCGGTGGAGCGCAGGCCGGATGATCCAAGCCCTGGCCTCCCACGATGCTGGTGAGGAACAGTGCGGGGAGAAAAGAAGGGGAAGCTGGGTCAGCTCAGGGCCTCACAGGACACTGCGGCAGGAGCCCCTGCCTCATCAGTGCCTGAATGATTCTGTTGAGGTGGAAGAAGAGGAGGTACGAAGGTAGGTGGGGACATCTTGGTAGGAACAGGAAAGCTGGCTCAGTCAGGAGAGCATGCGACCCTTCATCTCAGGGTCATGAGTTCAAGCCCCATGTTGGGCAGAGAGTTTACTTTAAAAAAATAATAATGTAAAAGGGCTGAATCCTCAAGAACCTCATATTAATTGGATCTCTATGCAAAGGAAGAGTTAAGATATTAGACTGTTGCAAAATATATATCTATATAGAAAAGAGTAAGGTTTTTTTTTAAGATTTTATTTATTTGACAGACACAGCGAGAGAGGGAACACAAACAGGGGGAGTGGGAGAGGGAGAAGCAGACTCCCTGCTGAGCAGGGAGCCCGATGCAGGGATCGATCCCAAGACCCTGGGATCATGACCTGAGCCAAAGCCAGACGCTTAACTGACTGAGCCACTCAGGCGCCCCAAGTTGTTGCTTTTGAAGCAAATCGGCAGATCATGTCACCCCTAATGAGTGTTGACAAAGGGATTGGACTGAGAGAGTAGAGGGTCTAGGAGGGATGCCTGGGAAGGGCAGTGTGAGGGAGCAGTTCCTGATGGGGGTGTGGGTTTCAGGGACCCGGACCCAGATCCTTCTGTCATTGAGCCAGCAAGAGGCCATTGAGAAACACCTGGATTTTGACAGCCGCTGTGCTCTGCTGGCTCTGTTCGCACAGGCCACACTCTCTGAACACCCCATGTCTTTCGAGGGCATTCAGCTGCCACAGGTATTCTGTGGGGAGGTACTGGGGTGGGGGCTATAAACAAGATCGAGGGACCAGGCCTTTGTACCCATCCTTAAAGGTTGGAGGGGAAAGAGGAGCTAAAGCTGGGACAAGGTGAATATAGGCCAAAGGTTTCATCCCACAGGTCCCAGGAAGGCTCCTCTTCTCCCTGGTGAAGCGCTACTTGCATGTCACTTCCCTTCTGGACCAGCTGAATGACAGCGCTGCAGAACCCGGAGCCCACAACAACTCTGCTCCTGAGGAGTTGAGTGGGGAAAGGGATCGACTGGAGCTGGAGTTCAGCATGGCCATGGGCACCCTGATCTCAGAGCTGGTGCAGGCCATGCGCTGGGACTGGGCCTCGAGCAGACAGGGGCCCTCGGCTCGGTCCTCCTGCTCCATCTTCCAGCCCCAGCTGGCAGAGGCCGGCCCAGGGCTGCCACCCACCCGAGCCCAGCCCTCCATTAGGAGGTCAAGGAGGTTCCGGCCTCGCTCTGAGTTTGCAAGTGGCAACACTTACGCCTTATACGTCCGAGAGACGCTGCAGGCCGGGATGCGAGTGCGCATGCTGGATGACTACGAGGAGGTCAGCGCTGGGGACGAGGGCGAGTTCCGTCAGAGCAACAACGGCGTGCCCCCCGTGCAGGTGAGCGAGGGCGCGCGGGGGATACTGTTGGGGATCTGACTGGGGGATCATAACTGGGGCTTCCATGCAGGGGGCTTTGGCAGGCCACCCCCGGAGAAAACCCCCATGGGGTTTGGAATGGTTAAAAGGGGTCAGCAAGTGAGAGGGGGGCCATTTGGAACACTGAGAAAATCGTGTTTGGGGAGGGCATAGGGTCAGGAGGACTCACTCCCAGGAAGAAACAGATACAGCAAGACTTTCCCAAAGGTCAGGGTCAGGGAGAGAGTAGCTGGGCCAGAAGGAAGTTGGGGAGAGTGGGGCATAAGCCATCAAGGATAGGTGGGAGGAGACACAGAGCCTACTCCTATAGGAGAAGATAGTGTGTGTGTGTGTGTGTGTGTGTGTGTGTGTGTGTGTGTGCATTTGTGTCCTCCATATGCCAGCGCTGTCTTGTTTGAAGGTCCTTCCAAACCTGGTCGGGTGGTCAGCCAGAGAGCTGTATGTCCTCATCATTGGGCCGCCGAAAACCATTAAGTGAGCCATCTCTTCCCCTCTCTCTCTTTTCTCCCCATCTTCCAGGTGTTGTGGGAGTCGACAGGCCGCACCTACTGGGTACACTGGCACATGCTGGAAATTCTGGGCTTTGAGGAAGACATTGAGGATGTGGTTGAGGCTGATGGGTACCACAGGGCGGCGGTCAGTGAAGGCCTGGGTGTAGGTGAGCCCGGAGAGGAAGCAGGGTCAGCGCTGAGCACAGGGGCAGCAGTCTGGCTGGGTAGGCAATGACATCCCGGGCCCTCTGACCCGTTTCCACAGCTCCGCCCTCCTGGCGGTGGAAGCCCATGACAGAGCTCTACGCGGTGCCCTACGTGCTGCCCGAGGAGGAGGATGCTGAAGAGAGCGAACACCTGTCCCAGGCGGAGTGGTGGGAACTCCTCTTCTTCCTCAAGAAGCTGGACGGCCCCGACCATCAGGAGGTTCTCCAGATCCTCCAGGAGAACCTGGACGGGGAGGTAGAGCCAGTCTGGAGACACCCAGAAGTCGGAGGGCTCATGGCAAGGGCTGGACTGATAGAGCATTTGGGAGGCTTAGACGGGGAGCAGAGGTTCACAGTGTCAGGGGCTGCAGTGGAGGGATCTAGAATGTTCAGAGGCATCGACAAGCTGTGTGGGAGGAAGCAACTGCCAGCCAGGAGAGGTTCAGGATGGAGAAGGCGTGTGCTGAGATCCCCACCCCTACCAAGTGCCCCCCGGAGCCTCTGGGCTGGCAGGGCTACCCGCAGTGAGACCTTCTCCCCGACAACAGGTTCTGGATGACGAGATCCTGGCTGAGTTGGCCGTGCCCATAGAGTTGGCCCAGGACCTGCTGCTGGCTCTGCCACAGCGACTGGACGACAGCGCTCTCAGGGACCTCCTCAACTGCCGTGTCTACCGGAAATACGGGCCCGAGGCCGTGGCGGGGCAGCCAGCTTACCCAACCCTGCTGGAGGCCCAGGCCCAGCCGCAGGAATCAGCAGGTGCAGCCAGAGAAGAAGGTGGGGAGCCAGGCCCACTTTGCAGCAGCTCTGCAGGCTGGCCTCTAGGGGGCCTTCAGCCCAGGAGAGGTGTCTGTGCTGGTTTTGGTGCCCTCCAGTATAGAAGAGTTGGCACCCGAGTAGAGCGGCTCCCTCCAGTGAGCAGGGGAGGATGGAAAGTCAGCACACTGAAAGAGGTCTGAAACCTCGTAAACCCCCCACATTGAACTTTTTCTGTTGTAAAGAAATCCAAATTATTGCATGCTTTGAGATACAGGGAAACACTCTGCTATTTGCAGATGGGAGGCTCCTTTGCTATTTTAAGACTATAAAACATAAGATTTGTCACAGAGCAGTCTTGTAAATACATTAAGAGATGCCCTAAGATCCCCAAACTAATTCTCACAGGGATCCCCACCCCCCCAAAAACATTTTTAGCAGAAATTAGGAATTATGAATGTATCTGTCCCTTTCTGATCCTAACCTCACCGACCATGGCCAGCTCTTGTGATGTCCACCTTCCTGTAGGAAAAGAACTCCCAACTCAGTATCCCGACACTCCTCTGCGGCGACTGATGGAGGGCTGCGGTCCACCTGGGAGAACCTTCCTGGACCTGGAGCGAGCCCTCAGCTCAGGGGGGCCCCAGGAGACAGAGATCAAGCCGTTCCTGGTCCAGCTGCAGCGGCAGCCCCAGCCCTTCCTTACCCTGATGCAGAGCCTCGCCACCCCGGCAGCCAACAAGCCCCTGCACCTGACCGTTCTGAGGTGAGGGGGTGGGGCGGGGCATGGGACCAAGTGTCCCTGAGGCTAGCTGCATATCTCTCCTCCTGCCTCCCCACCCCCACTCCCCAGAATCCTGATGCAACTGGTGGACTTCCCCGAGGCGCCGCTGCTCCCCTGGCACGAGGCCATGGACGCCTGCATGGCCTGCTTGCAGTCACCAGACACTGATCGAGAGGTACCCCCACCCTGCTCTGGGGAGATGATGCTGGAGGGAGAGGCCGCAAGGCAGCCTCTGACAGGGCAAGCCTCCTGGACGAGGCTCCAGAGGGCACAATGGAGCTTCTGTGCTTCTGGTCTGGGATTTGTTTTTAAATTTGAATTTTATTATTTTTTTAAATAGGTAATACATTCACACAGGTTACAAATCAAAATGGTAGAACTAGGTCTACACTGAGAATTCTTACCTATTCTCACTTCTATCCAATTTTCCCTGTGCTTCTCCCCACGCCCCTTATTGGTTACCACTCATGTTATTTTATGTGTCCTTCCTGTGTGTCTTAATGCAAATACAAATGAGCCCAAGAATATGATCTTATTTGCCATCTCCCTTCTTAACACAAAAGGTTACATCTCTATTCCATGAGAAGCCTCGGTGGTTCCTGTTTGGCTGGGCCTGTTGGGGGGCAGGGGGGTGAAGGAGGCAGAGGGGACCTCACATCTCAGGGTCTCCCGCCACAGAGAGGTCCTGGGCTTGCAAGGCTTGGCAGTGGGTGTCTGGAGTGCACACCTTTGGTGGTTACCCAGATTTTCATTTCGGAGGTGGACTCACTGAGTGTCCCTCCCTGTCCCTCCCTGCCATCTGGTGTCTGTGCTTGGGGCCTGAGCATCTCAAAATGCAGCCCCCAACAAAGGAACCACCTGGGGATCTCTCTGCACCTACCACCAACATCATCAGTCGTCGTCGAGCACCCCAGGATGGCAGAGCACCTCTTAAGTTTTCTGCGTCTGTTTGCCTTGGGTTCTCCGACTCCACTCAGCCCTTGTGTCTCCCCGCTTCCTGCTGTCTGTCTGCAGTAGCCCCAGCACTTACCTACCACAGTGGGTGCCTGGGAAATACTCCTGAAAATGCCCTGTGGCCCCGGGCCTCGTCCCTTTTATTCACCAGCCCTGTCCCCACCGCAGGTGCTCCAGGAGCTGATCTTCTTCCTGCACCGCCTGGCCTCTGTGAGCAGGGACTATGCCGTGGTGCTGAATCAGCTGGGAGCCCGAGATGCCATCTCCAAGGCCCTGGAAAAGCACCTGGGAAAACTGGAGCTGGCTCAGGAGCTGCGGGACATGGTGTTCAAGTGTGAGAAGCATGCCCACCTCTACCGGAAACTCACCACCAACATCCTGGGAGGCTGTATCCAGGTCAGGAGGGAGGGCAGGGGGAGGCTTGCGGGTTCTCCGCTGGGTAAGAAGATGAACCTGAGCAGCGGCAGGGGAGGAGGCAGTGTTGCTGCAGCTGGGAAGGGCAAGCGAGTCCAGTGAACCCAAGGGCATTTGTTCTCTGCACCCCCTCCCCTGCCTGGTCCCGCCACGCCAGGGTTCTGGAGGAGGTCCCATTGCTGCCGGGTCTTTCCTCCATACATGTTTGCACGTGCTCTCCACGTGTGCTCCTCCCTCCTCCCCGCACCCCTTCTCTCTGCTCTTCCGGCTGCAGATGGTGCTGGGTCAGATCGAAGACCACAGACGGACCCACCGACCCATCAACATCCCCTTCTTTGACGTGTTCCTCAGATACCTGTGCCAGGGTCTGTGCCTTCCCCGCCTTCCGCCACACCCCTACCATGCCTGTGTCTGTTTGCCCTCCACACCTACCAGGCTGTGACGGCCACCCCTGCCCCCTGCCCACAGGCTCCAGTGTGGAGGTGAAGGAGGACAAGTGCTGGGAGAAGGTGGAGGTGTCCTCCAATCCGCACCGGGCCAGCAAGCTGACGGACCGCAACCCCAAGACCTACTGGGAGTCCAGCGGCAGCGCCGGCTCCCACTACATCACCTTGCACATGCACCGGGGCGTCCTTATCCGGTAACGCGCCCCACAACGTACGCGCTTCGTCATGACTTCCTTGTGTTTGTCTTGGGGGAGGCAGCACTGCCGCCCTCAAGCCCAAACATGACCACAGAGTCTCCTTGGCTGTGTCTACAAGGACATGCCTCGTTCCGCTTCTGATGGTTTCCTCGTCCCTGCTCGCAGGCAGCTTACTCTGCTGGTGGCTGGTGAAGACTCGAGCTATATGCCGGCCCGGGTGGTGGTGTTTGGGGGCGACAGCACCAGTTCTCTTAACACAGAACTCAGCTCGGTAGGGACACCCATGCCATCAGATCACCCTTCGCAGCGTCTGCCCTCCTGCCCAGACTCCTGAACTCCTAAGTTCTTCCCTGTCCGGAGCCCCGTAGAAAGTAGAGTCCTTTCTCCCTGTGCCATTGTGGTGGCATCAGGCCCCGAGTTGTGACGGTGGCATTGGGACCCCTTGGTCAGGACCTCACACGTGCTTGGGCTAAGAGGAGGGGAGAGCAGGAGCAGGCATGGGTGCTGTCAGCGCTGCCGTCCACACACGGGGAGCTGACAGTCCCCTGCCCCCCGCACCAGGTCAACGTGATGCCGTCCGCCAGCCGGGTGGTGCTCCTGGAGAACCTGAACCGCTTCTGGCCCGTCATCCAGATCCGCATAAAGCGCTGCCAGCAGGTTTGGCAGGGGCCCGGGGTGTGGTCTGGGGCTACGGAGCTCCGGGACCTGTAACTATTGCAGATCTTGAGCCAGAGCTCCAGCCTGGGGCGAGGGCAGCTCCAGGAGGAAGGCACGAAGGTCTGCCTGACCCCAGCGCGCTCCGAGGGGCACACGGGGCAGGGGAAGATAGGCCCATGTCCCTTGCAGGGCGGCATCGACACACGCATCCGGGGCGTGGAGGTCCTGGGCCCCAAGCCCACCTTCTGGCCAGTGTTCCGGGAGCAGCTGTGCCGTCACACACGCCTCTTCTACATGGTTCGGGCGCAGGCCTGGAGCCAGGACATAGCAGAGGACCGCAGGAGCCTCTTGCACCTGAGTTCTAGGTGTGTGTGTGAGCGTGTGTGTGTGGCTGGGTGCATGTGAAAGGTAAGAGCGGTACCCTGGGCAGGGCTCTTCAGAGGGCTGACGTGCTTGGGGAGACTTATGGGGCAGGGGGGGCGGTTCTCCAGTTTGGGGAAGGAAAGAAAGAATGAAGAGATTTTTCTGGTGCGCTGGGAGTGGGTGTGGCAGTTAACGCAGGGGAGCTTCCAAGTGCTGGGTTGAGTTTGGGTCTGGTTGCTAGGTGCTAGCCGGGCTAGTCCTAGGCTGGGCGGATGCTGGCGTAACTTACACGTCGAGCCCCTGACACCTGCCTCCCCCATTCTCACCCTCAGACTCAATGGGGCTCTGCGCCAGNACACTCCTTATCCCCAGACTTAACAGGGCTCTGCGCCAGGAGCAGAATTTTGCTGATCGCTTCCTCCCTGATGACGAGGCTGCCCGAGCACTGGGCAAGACCTGCTGGGAGGCCCTGGTCAGCCCCCTGGTGCAGAACATCACCTCCCCCGGTAACCATCCTGACCCCTGATCCCACTAATCAGCCCCTTCTTGCTCTGCCCTAGAGCCACCTGCATTATCTTCTTGGCCCTTGTGGTACCTGCGTTGGTTTGGTATCCCAGTACCCCTCTTCTCCCAGCCCAGGGGCCATCTCCTTTCCCATGTCTCCCAGGTGCCCGCTGACACCATAAAGATGGGGCCTTGCTACCTGCCCCCATCCCCACCACCCGGTATCTTCCGTCCGATCCTTCCTTCTGGGCGCTTCTGTCCAGCCCAGCCTCTCCCACTGCCCTGGCGACACGCCCTGCCTTGGCTTGTTTTTCCCCACCCCCAGATGAGGATGGCATCAGCCCCCTGGGCTGGCTGCTGGACCAGTACCTGGAGTGTCGGGAGGCCGCCCAGAATCCCCAGAGCCGCGCGGCTGCATTCTCCTCGCGGGTGCGCCGCCTCACCCACCTGCTGGTGCACGTGGAGCCCTGCGAGGCGCCGCCTCCAGCCGTGGCCGCTCCCCGGCCCAGTGAGTACCTGGGATCCTACAGCCTTCTGTCCCTCCTCCCGCTTTCCCTCCCGCGCCCACACGCTCAGCCTGTTCATCTTCCTGGTTTGTGTCACCCCAACCCAGGAGCATCACTGGGGGAGGGGAGCATGTCAGGAAAGGCCCCAGGGCTCACCCTGGCCCGGGGACCCCTGAGCTGAGGGGCTGCCCCTGTCTCCCCGCCCCTTCCCCTGTTTCCACAGAGGGCAGAAACCGAAGCCACGACTGGAGCTCCCTGGCCACCCGGGGGCTCCCCAGCAGCATCGTGAGAAACCTGACCCGCTGTTGGCGGGCGGTGGTGGAGGAGCAGGTGGGCAGGACCAGGTGCCGGGGAGGGGAGGGCAGGACCGGACACTGGCCTGGCCGGCCGTCCCCTCACAGCCGTGGCCGCTTCCTGAAGGTGAACAACTTCCTGACCTCGCACTGGCGGGACGATGACTTCGTGCCGCGCTACTGTGAACACTTTCACAACCTGCAGAAGTCGAGCTCCGAGCTGTTCGGGCCCAGGGCGGCCTTCTTGCTGGCGCTGCACAACGGCTGTGCTGGCGGCTTGCTGAAGCTCCCGTTCCTCAAAGCCGCCCACGTGAGCCTCCCACCCTCCCCTCTGCCCCTGTCCCCCCAACACAGCAGCCTCCCTTCCGTTCCCGTTCAGGAACAGAGCTTGTACGGAACCCTGTGTTTGAAAATTCAAACACAAAAGAAACAAATAGTGACCTGCAACGTGCTGTCCTAATATTACCTTGATAGCTTTCTGTTTCTGTTCACGTGCATGGTTTAACAGTTTACTCGCAAATAGCTAAAAGGCTTTATCCTGTTGTCTTTTGACCATTATACATACACATTTTTAAGATTTTATTTATTTGAGGGGCGCTTGGGTGGCTCAGTCATTAAAGCATCTGCCTTCAGCTCAGGTCATGATCCCAGGGTCCTGGGATCGAGCCTCGCTCCGGCTCCCTGCTCGGCGGGGAGCCTGCTTCTCCCTCTCCCACTCCCTCAGCTTGTGTTCCCTCTCTCGCTGTGTCTCTCTCTGTCAAATAAATAAATAAAATTTAAAAGAAGATTTTATTTATTTGAGAAAGAGAGAGGACGCGTGCATAAGTTGGGGGAAAGGGACTCCCCGCCAAGCAGGGAGCCTGACCCCTGAGATCATGACCTGAGTAGAAGGCAGACGTTTAATCGACTGAGCCTTGACCATTATATTAAAAGCCTTTTTCAGTGTTGCTCTTTGTCCTTATTTTTAATTTTTGTATAAATTCCATCTAAGGGATGTACTAGAATTTCCTCTGCCATTCCCAGCATTCTGTAAATATGCAATAAGTGCTTCAGATGTGTCCGGCACTGTGCTAAGGCTGCAGATAGACAAAGTCCCTCCCCTCAAAGTTTGTAGTCTTCCCAGGAAGGTGCGTGGTTGGGCAGGTGATGAAGTCAGCCAGGCTAAGTGCTGCGGAGCGTGGGCTGAACAGCGGCTGCTTGAGCTGCTTCCGGCCCTTCTGTCCGATCAGTGACACTGCAGTGTGAACATCTCTGTGCGCATCAGTCATCTCCTCGCGTTAAATTATTGTGGTTAGTTTAATTTTGGGACGCATACACCTCCTCATTGTCAGTTTGCACAACTGGTGACAATTTTATAAAAGAGTTTTGTAAAAGCGCTGCCCACCTTAGGAAGCAGCTCAGCCGTTCCTGTCCACTTCTCAGACCTTCCTCTCTGCTCCCGCTCGCTTCCTCCAGCTGCCCGTCCATGGTTTCCCTGTGCGCTTCTCCCTGCGCAGGTGAGCGAGCAGTTCGCCCGGCACATCGACCAGCGGATCCAGGGCAGCCGGATCGGCGGAGCCCGGGGAATGGAGATGCTGGCGCAGCTGCAGCGATGCCTGGAGACTGTCCTCATCTTCTCCGGCCTGGAGATAGCCACCACCTTCGAGCACTACTACCAGTGAGGGTGGAGCTGGGGGCTGGGGAGTGGCTGGCAGGGGCGGGGGCGGGGGCGTCCAGGCGTCCGGCCGCCGGAGTGGGGACCAGGCCGCGGGGCGCACTGAGGCTCGGCCGCTCTGCGTGTGCTGCAGGCACTACATGGCAGACCGTCTTCTGAGCGTGGGCTCGAGCTGGCTGGAGGGGGCCGTGCTGGAGCAGATCGGCCCCTGCTTCCCCAACCGCCTCCCCCAGCAGATGCTGCGCAGCCTGAGCACGTCCGAGGAGCTGCAGCGCCAGTTCCACGTCTACCAGCTCCAGCGGCTCGATCAGGAACTCCTGAAGCTGGACGACACCGAGAGGAAGATACAGGTGCGCGCCGGCCAAGGGAGGGAAGCAAGGAGCCGAGCCGAGGAGGCCCGGCAGCTGTCAGGAACCCCGCATTTCTCCTTCAGGGGGGCCACGAGGCCAGCGACAAGGAGCACAAGGGAGAGAAGGCAGAGGAAGCAGAGGGAGCTGGGGCAGCAGCGGCCACAGACGTGGCGGGGGAGGAGGAGGAAGAGGAGGAAGACGAGGATCTCTACTATGAGGGGGCAATGCCCGAAGTGTCCGTGCTGGTCCTGTCACCGCGCTGCTGGCCCATTGCCTCCATCCGCCACACGCTCAACCCCAGAGCCTGCCTGCCCTCGTACCTCAGGGGCACTGTGAACCGATACTCCAACTTCTACGGCAAGAGTGAGGAGCCAGGAAGAGGACGGGATTCCAGGAAGGAGCCTGGGGGTGGGGATGGGGCGTGCCCTGGAGGGAGAGCCTCAGTGGAGTGCATTTGAGAAGAAAGGGTGGGAGCTTAGGTCTGGGGTGAGGGGTGGGGCTGTCAAGCACCAGGTCCCCAGGCTGTCGCCTTTTCTGTCCTTAAATACAGGACTCTCTTTAGAGAGTGGGAGGTGGGGAGGATGGAGGCAGGGGCACCTGAAGCCACCAGAAAGGACTTCTCCCTCAGTGGCAGGGGTCCGGCTCCTGGTCAGTCATTGTCGCCTGAGCTCCCCCCTGAAGGCTGGTCCTGGGCTAGGCAGCAACATAGGAGGGGGAAGAGACTCAGACCCCACCCTTGCGGGGAGAGGGGGCTCCCAGACTGACCAGGAGACCTCATTCCCTCTCTCATGAATATTCCAGTTTGATGAGAGCCCCAGGCCTTCCTCACTTCATGGTTTTGTCTCCCTAAAAAAAAATGAACTTCTGGAAGGCACTGATCAGAGCCTCTTGGTACAAGGTGAGGCACAGGCTGAGCTCCCAGATACCTGAGGTTTACCCAAGAGGCAGGCACGGCAGAGGCTGAGCTCCGGAAGTTCAGACCACGAAGCACAGTATCCACGGACACTGGGGCGCACGCTCGGCAGATATTAGCAGGGGCAGGGCTCAACCAGGAGCCCCCCTCACCAGCCCTGACTCCCTCCTCTCCCTGATCCATCTCAGGTCAGAGCTACCCGGCCCTGGAGCGGGGCCCGCAGAGGCGGCTGCAGTGGACGTGGCTGGGCCGGGCTGAGCTGCAGTTTGGGGACCAGACCCTGCATGTGTCCACCGTGCAGATGTGGCTGCTGTTGTATCTCAACGACCTGAAGGTGGCTCAGCCCAGCTAGGCAGCCCGGCTCTCTGCACCTTGTCTGTCCCTCGCCCCTCTTACCTAAACCTCGACTCTGATCCTCCCTTCCTCTCCTTTCTCTGCTCCACCCTTTGGGAAGCCCTGAATATTTCCTTTG
This sequence comes from Ailurus styani, assembly GCA_002007465.1. Taxonomy (NCBI): domain Eukaryota; kingdom Metazoa; phylum Chordata; class Mammalia; order Carnivora; family Ailuridae; genus Ailurus; species Ailurus styani. The sequence continues at coordinate 1,886,702 of LNAC01000286.1, read as the reverse complement.
TCTTCTCTAAGGCTGTCTCCATGGAGAGTCTGCTGGCGCTCTCTGGGCTCTCTCCAGACATACTCGATCAGGCGATTGGGCCTCTTACCTCTTCGAGAGGCCCCCTGGACCTTCAAGAGCAAAAGGATGTCCCAGGAGGTATGTACTTGGGGCAGAGGGGCCTCTGCTCTCAGTCTCCTCGTGGGCCCCCCCGCTGATGACTAGCGCTCATTTCAGGGGTGCTCAAGATTCGAGATACCAGCGAGGAGCCCAGGCCAAGGAGGGGAAACGTGTGGCTCATCCCACCTCAGACGTACCTGAAAGCTGAGGACGAAGAGGGTCGGAACCTGGAGAAGAGACGGAACCTTCTGAACTGCCTCATTGTCCGAATCCTCAAGGCGCACGGGGACGAGGGGCTGCACATTGACCAGCTTGTCTGTCGGGTAGGCGGGGGTGCGCTGTGGGTGAGGGAGCTTGGGGGTGGGGGGCAGCCCACAGGAGGCGGCTTGTCAACATTTGAAGCATGTGGTTCGCCCTGGAGCCTGTAGGTTCCTGGAGGGGGAGGTTGGGGCTCACTGGCTGGCAGCCTGTGCCTGGAGTGGGGGCTCGGGGTGGAGTCAGCTGGGCGTCTCCCACCTGCTCAGTTCCCTTCCCTCTCCTTCCAAGGTCCTGGACGCCTGGCAGAAGGGCCCGTGTCCTCCCAGGGGTTTGGTCAGCAGCCTCGGCAGGGGGTCTGCCTGTAGCAGTACCGACGTCCTCTCCTGCATCCTGCACCTCCTGGGCAAGGGCACCGTGAGGCGCCATGACGACCGGCCGCACACGCTGTCCTATGCAGTCCCCGTGACGGTGATGGAACCTCATACCGAGTCCCTGAACCCAGGCTCCTCAGGCCCCAACCCACCCCTCACCTTCCATACTCTGCAGATCCGCTCTCGGGGCGTGCCCTACGCCTCCTGCACGGGCACCCACAGCTTCTCTACCTTCCGGTAGCCCTGGAGATGGGACCAGGGCTTTCCACGGAAATAAAATGCAGGAGTTTGATTATGCGGCCTGTGTGGTGACTGCTAAGGATCTGACAGGGGCAGCGGAGACTCCTGGCTGAAGAGGGAGAGGAGCCCTTTGGCTCTGAGGCTATGTCATCCCATGTGATGAGTCACTGCTAGGGTGAAGATGGCAACCTGGGGACAGCGGTGGAGGCAGTCGGGTCACTTGGCATCCCCGTCTTGGGAGGGGGATTAAGTGGACAGGGATGGACCTCCAGCCCTTCTCAGAGTATGTGCTCTGAAGTGCTTTCATCTGGCAGGCTGGAGACCCAAGGGTCGTAACTTGAATAGATTGTTAAGCAGGGCTCCATTGTTTTCCATTGTGGAATAGACCAGAATCCCTGTGGGTTCTGATGAGCACCAGGTGTGGGAGCATTTGACATGCCAGTGAATCCCTCTTGGCCACCATACCCAGCAGTGAGGGTAATGCACGGTAAGGTGAAGGACCCTTGCGGCCACTGCGGGCACCCAGGAGACTGAATGTGTTCCATCTGAAAGCTTTAGGATCTGGGTTGGAAACAGGCCTAGAAGGACCTGCGGCTCCCTTGGCCTCTCTTTGCTGCCCCCTCTTCTAGGCGAGCAGAGCTGCACTCGCCAAAGCCAGACCCCCACTAGCACCATAGGCGGGCCACTGTCAGAGGCTTCCTGTGTGTTGCTGATGGACTCCCTTGGCCCCGCCAACGCTGAGGGCAGGGCGGGCGAGGGGACCTGGTGCCAGGGGTGGAGCTCTGAAGCTTGGCAGGGGCCATTACAGGAGTCAGGAAGGAGTGACCCGGGCACCCCGAGTTCAGGATTCTTGCAGCCAAGAGATGACTAGAAGGCTACAGAAAAAAGGCGCGGGGGAGGAGAGAGAGAGGGCACAGAGGCCAGACAGAGGAAACTGGGTGCCATCCAAGACTGAGATTTGGAATAGAACGTGTAAGGGAGAAAGGCCAGGGCTTGGGGGAGTCAGGACGTCCAGGACAAGACAGCAAAACGGAGGGCAAACAGGGTAGCCACAGAGGGCCCGTGCTTCCTTTACTTTGCAGTATGGTGGCCCCCTGTGCTGAGGACAGGTCTCAGAGCAGAAACATCGTGTCTGCCGGTGCTAGTCCATGACGCAGGAGACTGGCAGCAGGCCGGGGCAGCGCTGGGCCCCGGTGCACATGGGACTTAATACAGTTGGTCACTTGGGTGCCTCTCCAATGTTTATGCCAGAGGTCATGGCCAGCTCTTTTGTTGGCCCGGGTCATCCCCTTATTCTTGAGTTAGCTCTCAGAAGCCAGAACTTTTTGCCCTTTTCTGGGTTCTTATGCTCTTTCTGAGCCTATCCTTCTCCATCAGAAACCCAGAGAGTCTCCAGGCTCTAGCAGCCAGATCAGAATGTACCATGTGCAGGCGATAGGATGGGACTTTCTCCCACATGGGCCGAGCTGTAGGCCCAACCCCTCATTCATCCCGTTGTCTCCCTGCCCCTCAGGCTCCCACAGAGTGCCTACCTTCTTATCTGCAATGAGTCTCCTGCAAATTTTTATGGCAAGCTTTGGCCCCAACATCCTGCATGTTCCTGCCTGCAATCCAGCTCCTGTGCTGCCCACTGTCCTCAGCACACAATCTAACCCCACCTCCACTCTGGCCTGATCTGTCCAAACCCAGCTCCCCAGGTGAACAGTCCTGACTGCCCTCTCACCAGCACTAGTGAAGACATGTCCTCAGGACTTCCATCCGTACAGGGCACACACTTCCTGTGTGACACAGAAGTTTGCTCCCCTGCCCCCCTTGTGAAACCCTCCTCACAGCCTTAGTTCCTTAGACCCCAGACACCTGGCTGTACACGAAGGATCACATATTGATTCCACTTTTTTTTTTAAGATTTTATTTATTTATTTGACACAGAGAGAGATCAGATCACAAGTAGGCAGAGAGGCAGGCAGAGAGAGAGAGGAGGAAGCAGACTCCCCGCTGAGCAGAGAGCCCGATGTGGGCCTCGATCCCAGGATGCTGAGATCATGACCTGAGCCGAAGGCAGGGGCTTTAACCCACTGAGCCACCCAGGCACCCTGATTCCACTTAATGAAATGTTCTAAAATAGGCAAATCTGGACACAAAGTGGTTTAGTGGCTGCCTAGAGCTGGGGAGATTGGGAAGAAATGTGGAGGGGTGCCTGGGTGGCTCAGTTGTTTAAGCATCTGCCTTCGGCTCAGGTCGTGGTCCCAGGGTCCTGGGATGGAGCCCCGCATCGGGATCCCTGCTCAGAGGGAAGCCTGCTTCTCCCACCCCTTCTCCCCTGCTCCTTTTGTTCCCTCTCTCACAGTCTCTCTCCATCAAATAAATAAAATCTTTAAAAAAGAAAAAAAAATGGGGAGTGTCTGCTAGAAGGTACTGGGGTTTCTTCTCAGGGTGTCGAAAATGTTACAAAATCGTGATGGTTGCACAACTGTGAATAGACTAAAAACCATTGACTTGTATAATTTATATGGGTAAACGGAATTATATCTCAGTATGTTGCCAATAAAAGCCAAAAAACAAGCAGACCAACCAACTGGCAGCTGAAACTCTGAGCTCTCTGATGTGTCCTGTGGGTCCTTGATGAAGGGGAAAAGTTGCCATCTGAAGGCCTGGGGTGGGGGCGGCAATACAGCCCGCGGGCAGACATGCATCGTGGTTCGACCACCGTTCTCTGAAGCCCCTTCTCACGCTTGGAAACTCCACACAAATCACGAAAAGAGACGGAGCCCATCTCCCACCACATAGAAGACCAGATACTTGGCTTTCCTAGCTGTCCCCCTGTAGTCCTATAACCAAGGCTTAGCTCGTCAAATGCCTCTGCCAGGAATTTCTCAACCTAGAGCGAAGCAGGAAGGAAAGTGAACTACCTCTGGTGGCAGCTGGAAGAGCTTCAGCACACTCTGGTTCCCAGGTAGGATTTTGGGTGCTCTTAATGGCTCAGACTTATCTGCCAACCACCATTCCTTTTTTTTTTTTTTTTTAACTTTTCTAAAGCCTTAGTGTTTCTGTGAGCCCAAGAGTTCAATAGTCTTTTTCTGCTTTTATCAGCCAGAATCTGTTCTTTGGCTCTAACGTAGGATTGACACATGGGACGTGAGGGACGCTATAGCACTGGATCCCTCTGGGCAAGGCAAACTATCCTGGCAGCTTCACTCCTCAGCTTACAATCACCAGGAGACAAACATTTTATGCTCATCTCACATTTCAGTCATCACAGTTAACATCTTTCCCCCATCCCAGAAGCATCAAACATTGGATATCCTACCTTCTAATTCTCTCTCTTTTCCTGGTAGCTGCTTTTTAGATGTCTTTCAAATATTCTGTAATTTCTTATGATTTATCGATTAAAAAAAAAACCTCTATGCCCAATGTGGGTCTCAAACTCACACCCTGAGATCAAGTCACAAACTCTACCGACTGAGCCAGCCATGGAGCCAAGCTAGAATTAACTGAGCTTTCTGAGGCTTAGGGTTTATAAATTTCAACCCTACAAAATTCCCAGCCTCTTTAAAATATTCTCAGGGCGCCTGGGTGGGTCAGTGGGTTAAGCCTCTGCCTTCGGCTCAGGTCATGATCTCAGGGTCCTGGGATCGAGCCCCGAATCGGGCTCTCTGCTCAGCAGGGAGCCTGCTGCCTCCTCTCTCTCTGCCTGCCTCCCTGCCTACTTGTGATCTCTCTCAATTATCAAATTTAAAAAAAATAAAAAAATATTCTCTCCTCTGGAATTCTGATTGTATGGATCACATCAAGCAATCTTCCATGTTTTGTTTCCTCGTTTTTTCACCTGTTTTCCCTAGTTTCCATTTCTATCCCTGTGCTCCACCCGTGTACCTTCAGATCTACTTCTAGTTCATTCTTCTTTTACGTATGTCTCATCTGTTGCTTAACCATGAAGTTTCTAACTTCAGTGTGTTGTTAATTTTTAAAAGCTGCTTTTTTATTAAACCGATTTGGTCCTTTTAAATATTCTTTAGTCATACTTTTTCTTTATATATTAGCAAGAGATTTTCTACTTTGTACTTTTTTAAAATTTACTTATTTCATAGAAAAAGAGAGAGGAAGGGACAGAGGGAGAGGGAGAGATTCTCCAGCAGACTCCCTGCTGAACGAGGACACAGGGCTCAATCCCACGACCCTGAGATCATGACTTGAGCTAACATCAAGTCGGACGTTTAACCTACTGAGCCACCCAAGTGCCCCTACGTTTTTTGTTTGTTTTTTAAGATTTTATTTATTTATTTATTTCACAGAGAGAGAGATCACAAGTAGGCTGAGAGGCAGGCAGAGAGACAGGAGGAAGCAGGCTCCCTGCCAAGCAGGGAGCCCAATGCGGGCCTCAATCCCACGACCCTGAGATCATGACCTAAGCCGAAGGCAGAGGCTTTAACCCACTGAGCCACCCAGGCGCCCTGTTTTGTATTTTCTAACATGTCTGCTGGTCTGATTCTGTTGTCTATTGTCCCTAATGACTCTTACTCATAGTCGTTTCTTTCCTTGTGTGCTTTGTAGTTTCACTGAAAGCACACATTTTTTTCACATTTTATCGGAAGGAATTCCCTGAGGCTTGGGTTTGAAGTACAAACCTCAAGAGAAGATTACATTTGCTTCTGCCAGGTGCCTGGGAGCACTACCAACCTGAGCCCACTTCAAACTGAATTATTAGCTTGAGGATTTTCCAGTCTACACAGGTAGTCTGAACTCTAGACCCAAAGAGTACTGAGAGCTGGCTGTGCTTATACATTACTGGGGTAACTTTTTGTCCTCACCCCCTACGTCCCCTTGTATCCAAAACCAAAGCTAAGTAGGTGAGTTGTGGGAGTGGTTCACTCTTTTAGGGACTGTGTCTTTCTTGAGGTTTAAGTAGGAGTCGTCTCTGGTCTGACTTTCTTCTTTGTGGGAGCCTTATGTTCGCTGCCAGCCCCACAAGTGGCCCACTGAAACAATAGTTCTAGGCCACTCACAAACACCACCAAAAAGGCAGAAAAAAAAGTGGTGACAGGAATGTTTATGATCCGTCTCTTACATAAAGTCCCAGCCCTAGGAGCCATCCATGAACTTCATGGGCTTCACCAGCCTTAAGATCACTCACTGGGCCCTTTCTCTCCTATACCACAATCACTGGCCTAAAGCAAGGATGGGAGGACATGAGGACATGATGAACCAGATCCAAGCAGAGAAAGTGTGGCATAGCACAAGGCTGAGCTGCTCTTCTTCTTGTCCAACCCTGTGGCAGTCCAAGAGCCCTCTAGTTGTCTTTGAGCCAACCCAGCTCAAGGACAACTATGATCCTTGTCCTTGAATGGAAAAGAACCAGAACAGGCCAAGGCCAAGTCTGTCGCCACAGATCCATTTCTCACTGGGCTCACAGTGGCAGAGCTCAGGACGGTTCCTTATTATTCTTTGCTCAACGGGAGATGTCTCCAGTCCTTGCCTGCATTTCGGCGCCTCTTTCGACTTAAAAAACTCTCTAGCTTCTTGCTGCGTTTCAGCTCCTTAAACTTCTCAGCTAGGACCAACTGGCGCTGCTCAGCTAGAGGACAGGGAGAAAGAAGGCTGGTAAGCAAAGGAGGAGGCACTCTTCCCTTTCCCCAGGTCTGTCTGTACCTCTCAACCACTATGCTGGGAAACATGACTTGCTTGGAATTCACTGGCGTGTGCACCACATGCACTTTTTCTAGGATCCCCTGCTTTCTCTATTATACCAACTGTGAGCTCTTTCTATGTGCCCGGCCCAGCATATGAAGGGGAGGCAGGAGAGAGATAAAAGCAACAGTCCTTGCACATAATCTATACTTAGGGATACAAGAACAGTTACAAATAACTCCTCCCTACCATTTCTACTTTCCTCCAACTTCCCATGGCATCCAGCCTTCTTGCCTCCCTCAGGGAGCTCACAGACCCCCAACACAGCATGCTGCCTCTATGGCCATGCAAGCCCGTCCCTGTAACCAGCCTGAGACAGCTATGCCTCACTCACATTTCTTCAGGAAGTATGGCCGCTGGCCCTGCTGGGCCCGAGCCCTCTGCTCCTGCTTCAGGGCCAGGCGCAGCTCCTGTTGCCGCTTGCGCTCCTGCTGTGCCCGTTCTTGCTGCTCCTGAGAAGCAAAGAGGAGGTGGGTGAGATGGGTGGGCAGGAGGGACTGGGAGCCACCCCCTGACTGCCTTGAGCCGCTCTCACCGCCCACCTGCAGTTCTGAGCCACTCACCATCCTCTGAAGCAGCTGCTGCAGTTTCTCCTGCTCCTGCCCCGAACAGTGCTTCTTCAACTGCTTTTTCACCAGCTCCACGGTGCAAAATGAATACGACGGTTAGCAGTCTGTACGTGTTAACTGAAATTCCGTGCCAAGCATTATTCTAAGAGGTTCACGTATGCTAATGCAAATAACGCACTGAGATATTCATCATTATTACCTCTTTTTATGATTAGAAAACTGCGAAGTTAAGGAACCTGCCAATGGTCACACAGCTAGTCAACTAATGAGCCAGCATTTGAAAATAGGAAGCAAATTAGGGAGAGTTAAATCAGTCAAGGAGAAATAAATCTGCCCACCAGTATGCTCCCTGTTCCCCTCTGCCCGACTCTCTAACCTGTGCCCTAGTTTCCCACCCCTCAGGATCCCCATGAGCCAGTCTCATGATCCAAACCTCTTTCTCTTTGGCTCGGATGTCATTCAGGAATTCATAGGTTTTGTCAAACACCTCAGGATTATATTCCCCTGACAGATCGTCAAAGCGGGGGTCCCGGGCTACCTTTGGAGAGAACAAGAGAGTATAAAAGAACTGTTCAGTCTCCCCTGGGAAACTTCTTCCTGCCTCTTCCTCACCTTCTTACTGATGGGGACAACTTGACGCAAAAATGGCACCCGGACCTTGGCTGACATTTCCAGAGGCCTACGGAGAAATTAAAGGACATGTCTAGGGTCTCTAGTCTTTTTTTTTTTTTTGGTTTTTGTCTTTAAAGACTTTATTATTTTTTGAGAGAGAGACAGAGAGAGCATGCGTGAGCAGCAGGGAGAGGGAGAGGAAAAGGATCTTAAGCAGGCTCTATGCCCACTGTGAGAGCCTGATGCAGGGCTCAATCTCATGACCCTGAGATCACGACCTGGGCCAAAATCAAGAGTTAGGCGCTTAACTGACTGAGCCACCCAGATGCCCCAGATTTTATTTTATTTTATTTTTTTAAAGATTTTATTTATTTGACACAGAGAGAGAGATTACAAGTAGGCAGAGAGGCAGGCAGAGGCAGCGAGCCCGATGTGGGCCTCGATCCCAGGACGCTGAGATCATGACCTGAGCCGAAAGCAGAGGACGCTGAGATCATGACCTGAGCCGAAAGCAGAGGCTTTAACCCACTGAGCCACCCAGGCGCCCGATTTTATTTTTTTGTTAAGATTTTATTTATGTATTTGAGAGAGAGAGAGACTGAGAACCACAAGCAGGGGAGAGGGAGAAGCAGGCTCCCCGGCAAGCAGAGAGCCCAATGTGGGGCTCGATCCCAGGGCACTGGGATCACAACCTGAGCCGAAGGCAGATCCTTACTGACTAAGCCGCCCAGGCGCCCCCCTAGATTTTAGTTTTAAGTAATCTCTACACCTAATGTGGGGCTCGAACTCATAACCCCCAAATCAAGAGTCACATGCTCTACCAAGCCAGTCAGGCACCCAAGGGCCTCCAATCGTGATCAAAGGCCTCCCACCTAGGAATTCAGACATCTACTCAAGGTCCCAGATAATCTCCAGTTCCTGAAGCAGACCTTGCTCCTCACCTGTGCTTGTCTGCCACACACCCATTTTGGACACGTGGTCTAGGACCTTGCTTCTTAGAACTGTTTCCAGCTGCCAACTGCTTGTATGTTTTAGTACCCACTTGGCTCTGCAATTCCAACAGCTCTTCAAATGACATGCTAGATGTGTCTGTGGAAGGAGGGGTGGGGACAGAACTCAGCACAGTACCTCCCAGTGCTGCAGAGACCTCATCCCACCCTCTTTCCTTAGGTAACTGCCCCCTCCCAATATCCCCATCAAACCAATCACTACAGGCCCCAAGTAGCATAGGTCGTAATGGTGCTACACTGACACCTAACTTCCCAACCACTCCAACCACCTGGGGCCTCACCTGGCTAAGGACTGTGAGGCTGGAGGTGGGCCAAGCCACAGTCCCTTCTTTTTCAACTTCTCTTTTGAATCATGACTCCACAGGCTTCCCTCAGGGTGTGTCTCCCTTGCTCAGTGACCACTGCCAGTGCTCAGCTTCATACTCTCAGCACCTCTCACCTTAGCCAGTGCTCTCGCCTGCTAACTGGTCTCCCAACCTCTGTCTCTTCCCAAAGCTAGGCTTCCCACTTCAGGTTTGACAGAGGCATCTAAAATGCAAAGCTGATCTCATCACTCCCACCTCTTTGCCACACATACACCCTTCGGATCACACTGCTCCAGAACTCAAAACTCCTTAATGGCTTCCTCTTGATCAGAATAAAAGCTGCAGGCCTTATAAAGTTTTGAAAGCCCCCATGTGATCTCTAATCTCATGTCCTAGTAATCTCTTTCCCACTCCTCTCCAGTCACTGGTCTAGCAGTTCCTGACCAAAAAGGTCTACGTTCCTGCCTCAGTTGCTCTGCATTTGATACTGCCTCTGCTTGGAAGATTTCTCCAAATATATTTAGGGCTTGCTCCCTCAGCTCCTTCAAACTGTTGCTCAAATGTCCCCTACTCAGTGAGGCCTTCTCTATCTCCAAAGCCCTTATAAACTTTTTTAAAAACTGAGATATAATTCACATATCATAGAATTCGCCCTTAAAAACACACAGTCCCATGCTCTGTTGCCTTTAAATGTTATTAATTTACTTTCTTTTTGGTCGCCCTTCCTAAAATGTAAGTTCCACGGGCTTTCTTTTGAAGATTTTAATTTTAAGTAATCTCTACACCCAATGCGGAGCTTGAACTGACAAGTCCGAGATCTTGCTCTATCCACTGAGCCAGCCAGGATCCCCGAGAACAGAACTTTTTGATTGTTTTATCCACCGCTATAATTACAGCAGCTAGAACGGCATTTGGAACAGGTGCACACGGTAGATGTTTAACAAATGTTTTTGAAATTGGTGAACCCTGACCTACTACCCCCTTCCCAGCAACCCGTGCGTCTCCTGATGGTACTTTTACACGTGCGTGTTCTCTCTGCGGAAAACCCTCAGCCTCCTTTTCAGAAACTGCCCAGGATCTGCTAACCCAGGAAGCGCCGCCACGCCGTCCAGCGTCGGCGGGGCTCGCCAGTGGCCTCTTCAGAGAACTCGACAGTCTCGCGGTGACTGCGCCTCCCCTCGCCCCCGGCGCCCCGCTGCCCCTCGACCCAGCACCGGGCCCTCACCCTTCCGCAGGCCCCCGGCGTCCTCCCCGCCGCCCCGGGGACCGCGAGGAGGCCCGGCGGCCGCCACGGCGCGGGAACGCTGTCTCGGCATTAGCGCGTGGGACGCGGCGGCTCCGAAAAGGGCTACTTCCGCCCTAGCGGCCCCCGCCCCGCCTCTTCCGGCCTCGCCCGGAGGCGGCGGCTGCGCAACTAGGTAGTTGAAAGGGCCAGCCCTGCGGGCGGGTGGACGCCCGCTCGAGATAATGTTGCTGCTTTTTTGTCGCAAGGCGCTGGACTCCGCGCCCAAGAGAAACGAGGGCCGTCCTTGGTGGTTTTTGGATTCCTCTTGCTCCTGGCTCAGAGGCCAGAACCTCAACACCCTGCCGCTTTGCAAGCTTCTGCCATCCACCCCCATCGTACTCCACAAAAACAGGTCACACGTTTGGAGATTTTTAATTCATTTTTATAAAATCTGAGCTGGCTGGGTGCGTCAGGGAACAGCAACAGCTCAGGGAAGGGTGGGATTATCTGCTGGTCCTCGCCTCCCCAGGTCAGGGAGAAGGAGGTTTCACGGCAACAGTTGCAACTCCTCTCAGCTCCCAATCAATGCTCATGGCTCAAGCGGGGGAGGGGGTGGAAACAAGGGCGGGGGGGAGAGGGGGGGGAAGCTCCTGAGGCTCAGACACTGCTTGCTTCTCCCTAATCCCCATTTCCTTCGCTTCCCAGCAGAGCCTGGCTGGCCTGGGGCAGAGCAGAGGCCCAGGAGCAGTTGGAAGGAGGTGTATGGGACAGAGCACCAAGGGGAAGGGGCCCTCGGCCCAAGGGGGAGGGATCACGCCCTCCCCCCTACAGCTCCCCACTGAGTTCACAGCACAGGAAACACCTCTAGTCCAACAACTCCACGCAGAGGTATACCGAGTCCAGGGTCCAAAGGGGCAGGCAGGTGAAGGATGGGAAAGGGCAGTGAAGAGAATAGCAGGCTCAGGAAGGGAGGCGGCAGCAACATTCTCCTACCCATGGGAGGAGACGATGGGGCGACTGATATTGCTGTTGGTGGTCATGGCATTCAGCTCCCACCTGGAAGGCCAACAACGAAAGGCAGAAAGGACAGATGGGGGAGCCACCACCCCCAAGGCCAGAATTGCTCAAACAAAACTATGAACACATCAGTCTCATCAACTTCCTAAAGCTCAACCACCCACAACCCCCTCCTTTCTTAGGGCCTTACTAATAAGGTTAACAATCAGGCCCTACCCACCACCAAATCCAGTATCACCCACTCCTCCACCTGCAAGTTCATGTACACTTCCTATCTATGTTTACGTGTGTGCTTGTGCCCAACACTTGGAAAAAATCACCTGTGTACACAGCTCAGTAAACTTCCCAACTTACCTTTCATCCTCTATTCTGATCAAACCAGGAATGCCTGTTTTTGCTCTCCACTCCTATCCCTTTAAAGGGCCTGACTCAGCTCTCCTGGGCTTCCAGAAGCCTTCCTGCCCCTCCCACCGTATAAAAATTAAATCCCTTTTCCCCCTCTCTTTTTGACAATTCTGTCATTCTACAAAGATTTACCAAGTACCTCCTTATGCCTTGCACACTGTGTCACCAAATGTTGAACACACACCCTCTCAGCAAATAAGTTAAATTAACTGTTACAAGGAGAGAGAAGTGTCCAGAATGATCCAGAAAAACAATTATACACCAGACAACTTTTGGTGCTTGATTTGGACCTAAGAATGGAATTCAAAGGGAAGTAGCTAGGAAGGACCGCCCTTAATTCTGGAACTAAGGTGATCCAGAAATTCTTTTTTTTTTTTTTAAGATTTTATTTATTTATTTGACACAGAGAGAGAGCACAGGTAGGCAGAGAGGCAGGCAGAGAGAGAGAGGAGGAAGCAGGCTCCCTGCTGAGCAGGGAGCCGGATTCGGGGCTTAATCCCAGGACCCTGAGATCATAACCTCAGCCGAAGGCAGAGGCTTTAACCCACTGAGCCACCAGGCGCCCCATGATCCAGAAATTCTTAAACTTGTTAGTACTTTGCAGCTAACTTTAAAGATTTAATCAAACTTTCTCAGCATGTTAAAAACCACCAAATTGGCTCGGGACTCAAGAAGTGATACGGTTGAGCTTGGTTTAAAACACCAGATTTTTTTTCTTTTCCATGTTATTTTTCCACCTGATAATTTTTGATCTCCTTCCCTCTCACTCTCAAGTACACTACATCTCCAGCAGAACAAAAACCTCTGTCCCCTCCATACTGAGACCAAGCTCATCAGCTTATGCCTGTGCTGCCCACTCACCCTCAACAAAGCCCTCCTCTCCAACTCCTCACTGTACCTGATGTCATGGGGCAAACAGGACTGGTCCAGGTTATACTGAATCACGGCCAGTTTACACAGAGTCTTTAGACTCGGGCCTTTAAAGAAGTCAGGGAGAGGGAGATGGTCAGAGCCAAGAAAAGGGTCCAGTCCTGAATGTCACCACCCAAAGCCAAGGACCCAATATACTTACTAAAGTCCAAAATGTGTAAGTCAGAATGATCTATGAGGTCAAATTCATCTCCCAAACCTTCCTCAGGAGATGGACTGTAGGGATCAAAAAGATATGAAGAAAGGAGGAAAGACTATCCATGAGACCCTTTTGCTCAAATGGCTCCCATGCAGTCACAGACTTGCGCCCTTCCCTGAAGCCTCCCCGCATTCCTCCTAACCTGGTACCCCCAAAGAGAACAATCTTGTCACCAACAATACAGCAGCACTGGCGCCGGCGGGGACATGGCCCCTTCCCCTTCGGTTCAATCTTCTTCCAGGTAAAGGACACTGAAGAGAAGTTTACACGGAGCTCGAATACCTACCCAGTCCAGATATCCTCTCCACCCCCACCCTCACAGGAATTTTTTCCCCTCCCCCATCAACTGCTCCTAATTTCCCCCCTCAAGGCAGTGCTCTGTACCAGGGTTAAACTTCCAGAGGTCATGGAAGTGCCGGTTCAGCCTCGCATTATAGCCACCAAAGATGTACAGCTCCCCATTGTAGCCAACTGGAAGGAGAGAGGAATGTGGTGTGTGAGGACAACGGGGAGAAGGGGGGCCCCACAGGGACAGACAGACACTCACAGGCTGAGTGGCTCCGGCGGCCCTCGGGCAGCACCGGAGTGGGTGGACAGTCCAGCCAGGCCTCAGTCCTGGTGTCAAAGACACGGATGCGATTGCAGTAAATCTCGTTGTTGGAATGGAATGGCCCAAAGCGGTCGGCACGGCCCCCAAAGACATACATGTGACTGCCCAGCATTGTGGCCGAGTGGAAGTCCCTCCAGCGAGCAGGGTTGCCCTGGGCAGGAACAGAGAGATGAGAAGGAGGGGTCAACGTGGAGGCTAGGAGGGGATCTGCTCTCACTGAGCTTCCTATGATTTCTTCAATTGAGAGTGAGGATCTGGGAGAAAGACAAAAAGGGCAGACCTTTGTACAGATAAGGGTCCATGTCATGGTGCTGGTATCCAGCTTATGAATGTCATTGGAAAAGCAGTCCGCCTGAGTGGGAAGAGAAAGGCAGTGAAGAAAGGAATAAAAGATGGGATCAGTGGTCACCCTCTGACCCTCCACCTGTCCCCCTCAAAACCTGCAAACAAGTCAAAGCCCACTATCCCGCCACCCCCAATTTCCCTTTCTCTTTCTCATTCCCACCCTAAACCTCTGCTTTCCTCCCAGACATACCAGCTGCTCATAGCCCCCAAAAATGTACATGATCTTGCCCAGGACACAAGCTGAATGTCCATCCCGGGCTCCAGGAACTGTTCCTGACACTCGGGGTGTGGACCACTTGTGAGTATCTGAAAGAGAAGAGAGGAAGAGCCAGGTAAGCAACCTCTGACGCCCCCTCCTAGACTCTGAGGTGCCCTATTCCCAGCCGCCCCAGCCCCCACCTGTTCCTGCCCACTTCCCCGAGGCATCATTTGGCAGAACACAGCCTCTCTGAGACCCATACTCACTGATATCAAAGGCATAAAGCACATTGCAGGCTCCTTCAGTGTCATTCCGCCCGCCCCAAAGGAAGACCGTGTCGTCGATGAGGACGGTTGAGTGTCCATACCGCATGTAGGGTACCACAGGAGCCTGCCCACGGACGGCAGGCCTCACGGGGGGCAGCTTTGTCCAACGCAAGGACACTGTGGGCACAGTTCTGCTCAGCCCTGGAAAGCTCCCTCCAGGCTGTTCACCTTTTCCCAAACCACACATTCATTCCCCCATCCCCTCTGGCCATGGGGACCACCACCAAACTTGATTCAGCGACCCGTTCCCCTCCCTGATGTGGGTACCCAGGGACGGTCCCAGCATCAGCTTACCTGCATTGAAAATGTGCACATCAATCTGACGCAGTGTTTCATAGTCTTCACCAGAGCAGTAACCCCCGAAGGAGTATACCCGGTGCCCAACAGCCACTGCAGCATGGTTCACCCTGCGGGGCCCGCCCTCCAGGTGCACCGTCCACCGTAACATCCCCTGGGTCACTGGTTACAGCAACATGCCCCCCCGGCACGGCCTGCTGCCTCTGCTACCTGCACACAAGTTAGGGCCACAGGCTCCTCAGGCAGGGCCTTTGTCTGGCTCACCGTGACTCTGCCCAGGACCAGCCCTTGACTCCAAGTGTCACCCTGCTGGCCCTCCCACACCACCTCTCCAGAGCTCAGGTGGCTGGCCCTGGCCCAGGGGAGTAGCAGAGGTCAGGGAGTTTGCCCTGGCCCTGTGTTCTCCAACAGGGAAGGGTGGTGCCGCTCCGACCTGATTGACAGCTCAGAATCTGCTGATCAAGGGCTCGGCACAGTCATCCTCATTTACTCATGGAGGCCCCAGCGCGTCCCTGGCCTGGCACAAGCTCCAAGTGCCCCCCACTCTCCCATCCCCCACCCTCCTTCCCAAGGCAGTGCATTCTCTTGTCTCTCTGGCTCTGCTCCGCTTACTGCCACCTCTCTAAGAATCTCTGCTCTTTAAGGTGGGGAAAGGGATCTCAAAATACTCAGGACTATTAATAGCCCAGCCAACCCCAATTGGTCCACTGAGAGCTGGCACTGGTGCTTCAAAGCGGAAAAGCTTTTAGGCCTTTAGAGTGAAACAGTCCCCCTATCCAGAACAGGGTGGGATTGATCCAGGGCAGGGACCTCCATGTCTGGTTAGCCCCTCATAGGGAGCTCCTGTCAAGCTGAGCTGTTGTCATCGGGGTCATCCAGGGCCCCTCACAGGCACTCTGAGTTCCTTTGACAGCTGTGCCTGGTATCCTGCCAAGACTAGGAACTTAAGCCAGAAAGGTATGTGTCTGCTGGCGACTGAGGGGGTGGGGGTGAAGAGGAGGGGTTTTCCCCTCCAGCTACTTCCCCAACCTGCTATGGTAAGGATAAACAACCTATTTTAGCAGCTCCTTCCCCACTTGGATCCCTGAAATGGGGATGGGGTAGGGGTGCATTAGGAAATAGAGAGGAAGGGCACCTGGATGGCTCAATCAGTTATGTGTCTGCCTTCCGCTCAGCTCTTGGCTCAGGTCATGATCTCGGGGTCCTGGGATCCAGCACCAAAGCCGGTTCCCTACTGCCTACTCAGTGGGGAGTCTGCTTCTCCCTCCCTTTCCGCCCCTCTCCTTGCTTATGCTCCCACACATTCTCGCATAAATAAAATCTTTAAAAGAGAGAGAGAGAGAAAGAGACAGAAAGGAAGCAAACAAACAAAAAAATGCCCTTGGGCAGGACAACAAATAGACCCAGGCATGACCAGCCAACCTAGTGATAATGGGTACATTTGAAGGCTCTGTCAAACAAATGCTCCTCCAACTGGTATTGCCTTCGCTGGCAGGCACCTGCTGGTTTTGAGTGGATCATCTGCTCCCTGTTCAGGAAGCCCTGGCAGAGGGAAGGGCCTCACAGAACCTCAGACACAGAGAAAGCAAGTAAGGGAGGCCCCCTGAAAGAAAGAGACGGGGCTTTCAGCTGGCTTGCCAGCCCTCCTCCCTCTTCAACCTCCCTCAACCCCCCATCCCTTGCTTTAAATAGCCAGCCTGCCAAACCTGAAATAGCCCCAGCAGGAAACCACTCTCACTTCATTATTCCTGTCCTCGATCCAACATATCTTGGATCTGGGCTTGCGGGGAGATAGAAGGTTGAAGGGTTTAGGAATTCAAGTCATTCATTTTCCCTCATAGCTGCTACTTCCCCCTTCAGCTATGTCAAGGTAAAGTAAAGAATTCACAGGGGAAGAGAGAAGCAATTCCATCCAAAGGCGGACAGAATCGTAGCTTCTTCACAAGGAAAACTCAAACTCATGGAGAAAAGCTCCCACCATCTCAGGGGCCCTGCTTATCTCTGGGTCTCCTGGATCCTTCATCATTGCTGCATTCTCCAGCTTCTTCCATTCCCTTCACGTTCATACCCCCCTTCCTGGTCTCTTGCAATGTTCACTCCCCATTTCTGGCCCTCCTTGATCTCCGGAGAGCTCTGCAGTTTTCTCCTTTTTCCTTCTTCCACCGCACCAAGCTCCACCCCGACAGCCCTCCATTTTCCCTCTTCCACGAAGGGAGAAAAAGCTAATATTCACTGACCCCTTTCGGCCACGAATATTCCTCACTCTACATGACGCTATCCCTGTCTTCTTCCAGTCATCCCAACATCCCCCAACCCCCAGAATACTAGAGCCCTCCCCCTTTTCTTCCATTATCCTCAGCTTCCCCTTCTCCTCATAGCCCGGTCTTTCTTCCAGTTCCCTTCACTGCCTCCGCCGGCCACCAGGTCTCCTCCACCCGTTTCCTCACCATCCTCCCCTAGCCCTTCTTTCCCCATTAACACTCTCCTTTCCCATCATCCCCCTAGTTCCCTCCCCACCCCCACCTCATCACTCTCAGGCCCCTCCCCCACGACTCCAGATCCAGGTAGGGGCGACCCCAGCCCCTCCAACTTTCCTTGTCCTTTAACCCATCCCGGCCTACCTGCCAGGCCGGGCCGGGGCGGGGCCGCGGGTCCTCGCGCTGCCTGCAGTCTAGAACCCGTTGCGCGCCAACCAACACCTCGGTCCCCAACGAGATAAACACAGCCAGGCTCGGTCCTTCCGGCGGGCAGCCGTGTGCGCACGTGCAGTCAGAACTAAGTGCCCGAAGCCTGCCGGGACTTGTAGTCCACAGGTTTCCGGAGGGTCTTCGGGGGCCGAGGAGTGGGCGGGAGCCGAAGGAGATAGTGCGCATGTACGTATATGTGTCAAATTCCGTGGGGGTCATTGGGTAATGTAGTCCTTTGTTGTCTGGGCAGGGGATGGCGGAGGCGGGGCAAGGGGCGTACTCCTCGGCCTCGTTCGCGTCAATCAGGAGCACGGGGCGGGGCGGGAGGACCGAGCGCCGCTGTACGTCCTGCCCCGCCGGAAGTGAAGGTGCGGGTTCAGCCGCGGGCTCGGAGCGGGTGAGGCGCGCGGAAACACCGGCGCCGAGAATCGGTGGGGGCGGGTGGCGAACGCCGCAGCTGGGGCCATTTGAGGGGATCCCCTGGGGCCTGAAGGGCGTTTGTCAGGCGGTACAGAAGGGAACCCGTTGGAGAGGGGAGAAGGGGGCGGGTACGCCCTGTCTAGGGGAGCTTGTTTGGCGACCCGGAGTTCCCAAGTCGCGGGGCTAGGGGAGGGCGGGGTTCTGGACGGAGTGTCCGTGTTTGGGCGGTGGCGTGGACGACGTTCGGGCTGCTCTTTAAGAATTGGCAGAGCAAGTCGGGTGGGCCGCGGTTCAATATATGAGTCGATTTAAAAGGTGGAGGGCCCAGGAGAGGGTGGGGTGCAGGAAGCTTGGGAGCGTTTGAATGTTTTGCGGGCCCAGGAGACCGCAAGGAACTGGATGAGGGGCTGAATGTGGACCTGATTTCATTCGATCCCTATCCTCCTGCCTCCCTGTTCTTGTAGCCCCTGCCCGGATGGCAGCAGTAGTTCTAGGGGGAGACACCATGGGCCCCGAGCGAATCTTCCCCAATCAGACTGAGGAACTAGGGCCGCACCAGGGCCCTACGGAAGGCACTGGGGATTGGAGCAGCGAGGAGCCTGAGGAAGAGCAGGAGGAAACGGGGGCAGGCCCAGCTGGCTACTCCTATCAGCCCCTGAACCAAGATCCTGAACAAGAGGATGTGGAGCTGGCACCGGTGGGGGATGGAGAAGATGTAGTTGCTGATATTCAGGATCGGATCCAGGTATGGTGGAAGAGGCCCTGTTCTAGCCAGGTGAAGCAGGGATCCCTGAAGGGCTGGCCCTGAACTGTCTTCTCTGGCTCTGCAGGCCCTGGGACTTCATTTGCCAGACCCACCATTAGAGAGCGAGGATGAAGAGGAGGAGGGAGCTACAGGATTGAGCAACCACAGCTCTATTCCCATGGACCCGGGTAAAGGGAACGTTCTTTCATTCTGGAATAATGATGGACTGGTCAGACCCAGTAAAGGGAAGTCACGGAGGAACACCCTGATCCTAAAAGGACAGTTTTAATCTAAGATTTTACAGACTTCAGAATCCAGGTGAAATGCTATTGTGTTAGACTTGGGTGGTGGGCAGGCTTGCCGGGAAATAACAGGATGGATTTGGTCACCCTCCTAGCTCAAGGGTTATGGGTTAATTCAAGGAAAGGGGAGTGGAGCTGGTCCCATGGTTTCTATCCCCTGACTGTTCTCTGTGATTTCAGAACATGTGGAGCTGGTGAAAAGGACGATGGCTGGAGTAAGCTTGCCTGCGCCAGGGGTTCCTGCCTGGGCTCGGGAGATATCAGATGCCCAGTGGGAAGATGTGGTACAGAAGGCCCTCCAAGCCCGGCAGGGGGCCCCAGCCTGGAAGTGACTAGCCTGAGAGCTGCCTTATCTCCCTGCATTCCAGGCCAGAACCAGCACAGGACTGAACACATCCCTGGTTGTAACGTCCATCTCCATCGTTCCCATCTCCCTTTCCACAGCAAGGCAAATCAGACTTCTTCTCAGAGACCCACTTTATTCAGTTCTGTACATATGGGGACATCGGCCCAAGCCCAACCCATCTTAGCATGTATCACTCTGTGGAGAATAAAGCACCCTATGTACACAGCCAAAAGCTGCACTGCCTGTGCCCCTGGGACCTGGGTCTGGCCCTCCTCGGCCCCTTGCCCCTCCAAGGTGTCCAAAAGGGACAAGTGGGGGCCTGCCATCATCAGCACAAACAAGGAAATAAATAGGTCTTGGGGGAGCCATACTTGGGGCACTGCTCCCTGCTTCCTCCTAGCTTTGGGAACTGACACCACGGGAAAGCAGTCAGCCCCAGGGTGGTCCCTTCCATGTCTGTGATCCCAGGGCTGCTGCTCACCAAAGGGGGGACACAGGGTAGGGTGTTTGTTCACTCCCTTCTCTTGGTCCGTCTGGGCCCTATATTCATCACCTGTGGTCCATAGCCTATGCTTTTCTCCTTTTGACCTCCCATGTGGTCTTGGTCAGGCAGGGGGTAAAAGAAAATAATTCAACCCCATCAGCCTGCACGCTGCTGGGGCTGGGGGCCTATTTGTGCCTGTTGGGGGTTGGCTCCCCTCCAGCTACTCCAGGGGCCAGTGGGGCTTGACATAACTTTGGTGAGAGTAACCTCCTGCTGCTCCCTATACGCTTCTGCAGGGGAGGGAGCGAAGGAAAGACACCTGGAGTTCAAATGAGGATGAAGGGAAGGGGAGAGGAGCATATGTATTCCTGTGTGTATTTCTCAAAGCAGCCTCAGGTAGCTGTGGGGTTAGGAGCAGGAGGGGGACAGGCATCCCCAAGTTGTCTGAGCGCTGAGGATGTCAGTGCTCAGCCTGTCTGTACTAGCCACAGGGAGGCATGAACACATTTGGGGGAGAAGAGGGACCACTGTGTGAGGGTCCCCGCTTCAAGTGCCGCATCCCCTCCCTAGAGTAGCTAGAGAGGCACTGCCTTGCCCCAAGTCAGCCAGTGGGGAGCAGAGGGTGGAGGGCTAGGGCAGCGTCCCAGGGCTGTGGGCTGTGGCCCTGTGGCCCTGTGGAAGGACGGTGAGGGGGTCAGAGAGCCTCCTGGCTGGCAGTTAGGAATTCTTCCGCCCGCTTGTGTGCCTCCAGCGCCTTGATGGTGTACACGTCCTGGGGTAGCTCCGACTTCCGCCGAAGCAGCACCTTCTCCTTCTTGATGTCCTTTAGCATCTGTGTGGGGGTACGGAGAAGGTGAGGAATGCTGGCCAATTCCCAACAGATTCTACGGTTTCCTCCCCTTATTCCTGGCCTCTGCTGCTCCCGTCTCCTCTCCCTTCCAGAGCTTTTATTTCTGCTCTCCACTCCCTCTGTGCCTTCCCACCTGCACGGCCTCTGTCTCCACTGTCCTCTTCAGAAGCTGGATGTCCTCTGCCGTGGGGGTCTCCGTCTCCATCGAGTACACAGGAGGCAGTGGCGGAGGCGCTCGAAACATGGGATACTGATGAAGGAAGGGAGAGGCATGGGCAGGTGGTGAGAGCTGCCTGAGAAGCTGGTGGACCAGTCTGCTTCATGTTCCTCCTCAAACAAACCCTCCCTCGGCCAAACTGGGCCCTGGAGGTCAGGACAGTGGCGGCAAAACCTCACCTGGGGATTAAGCCGGGCCAGCTCCTCGATCTTTTGCCACATCTCTTCTCTTTCTTTCATTCGGAACCGGCCCCTGAGGGAGCAAGGACAGGACGGGGAGAGGTGGGCTTGAGAGAGAAGCAGAGGGGCCCTGGGGGGGAAGATGGAAGCCCCCAGATAGAGAGACACTCACTTCTGTTTCTCTGCCTTGTACTGTTGCGTGCAGTCATCAAAGAGCTTCTGATTCATCTCCATGAACAGCTTCAGGGCGTTGTAGATCAGTCCGTGGATTGTCCTGCCACCAGGAAGAAGGATCAGGTATAGGAGTTCTTACTGACGCTGAGGGCAGTGCCAGCACCCCAGTCTGCTCTCTCCTAGGAGGGGTCTCTGCTAAGGGTTTTCGCAGACCTCTGCGGCGCCAGCTGCTCTCTCTAGCCAAGTCATGTGACTGGAGATCGGCATTTCAGGGTCTGTATAGCTTTCAGTCCGCCTGTCCGTCCTTTGCCTCACCCCCAGCTCCAAGACCTACCTCCTCCCTAGCACTCCCTACCCCCGGCCTACACTGACGACCTCCCGAGCAGCAGCGTGGACGGCAGCGGCACCACGGTGCACGTGCGTTCAGCAGCAAAGCCTCTGCCACACTGGGATTCAGCACGGGCTACAAGGGTCACATGGGCTTCTCGGCACACAGTGAGGGCTCCAAAGCCGCAGACTGTCTGGCCGTAAGAAGGGAGGACTCGAGCCCTGCTCCGCTGTATGGTATCGCAGCCCCTCTGGCAGAGCTGTCCCCTCCCTGGGCAGGTCCTCAAGGGCCTATCAGCGTGCGGTGGGCAGCAGCCCCCCTGCTCCGTGACCAGCTGAGGCCCACTGGCTCTTCAGTTCTTCCCCACCTTCACAGGCTCCCAAACCAGAGCCCCACCACCCAGCCCTGCCCCAGCCCCGTACTTGTTCCAGTGGCTCTTGGAGTTCCTGTACAGGGCCGGGAACATGATGGGGAGGACTCGGGCAGCATTGTCACTTATCAGGCTCATGATGTACTCATTGTTCCAGTAATAGAGGGCACGCTCTGCCACCTGGTGGGGACAGGTGGGACTCAGCAGGGATACAGTTTGCTCTGCTGATGACCCTCCCCAGTTTCGGGGAGGCAGGGGACGGGGATGAGCTGGTGGGAGTCTCACCTGGAAATGGGGGCTGGAGACACATTTGGCAAGCTGGCGGAAGAGGGGTTCCATCACTTTGCTGAACTCTGAGGGTTCAATGACATCCAGAATCTCCTCTAGCTCATTCAGGAACATGACTTCCTTGGGGCTGTGGGTCTTGGGCCAGAACTTGAGAAGTCCTACAATCACCTGTGAGAAGAGGAGGACACAGGGATGAAATTCTCCCTCAACACCTGCCGGCCTCTGCCAGAAGTCTTCCGGCCCCCTCGCCCCACCCTGGTGGGCACAGCGTGGGTGGCCTCCCCCTAACTGCTCACGTTTCTCTGACCTGGATTTGTTTCCTACGTAGGTATAGACTCTCCTCTTTCAGAGTGGAAAGCGTGTCACCTCTTGGGTCACAGCCCCCTGAGCCCCTGCTTACGGCATTACTCGACAGGCAGACGGGCAAGTCTGACAAGAAGAGGTGTCCCGGGGCTGGGAGGGGGAATTACCGGCTCTGTGAGACTGCTCTCCTTCTCCAGGAACTGCACCACACAGTAAGCCAGCTGCAAGAGGTTGAAGTAGAAATGAAGTGAGGTGCAGGGCCCAGGTCTCAGAGAGGTCAGGGACAGAAGCAAGAGCCCAGAATGGAAGAAGAGATGTAAAGAGGAATTACCCCACCCACTCCTTCTGCCACCCCCATCCCAGCTGGAACACCTTCCCCTCCCTCCTTTTTCTCTGCTGCCAGAGTCAGGGATCATCGGGAGGAAGGGAGCTTACCTGAGGGTGGTAGACACTCAGGGACTTGACCTTGTGAAGGGGAAGCAGGACACGGATGAGGAACATCTTGTGCTCTTCCTTAAGGGGCAAGGCAAAGCCGTTGATGATGCTAGGAGTTACAGGAGGCTTGTTAGGACCAAAGGGCCGCGTCCGAGTTCAGTGCTCCAATCCCACCAGCCTCCGGCAGGCACGCATGCCCCCACCCCACCTCTCACCTGCCAAGGATCTCTAGGAGCTCAGCGATCCCATTGTGATGTTCTGTCTCATAGATGAACCTGAGGGAAGAAAGAAAGGCCCTCCTGACAATCCCCACTGTCCCTCTAGCACTCTGCAGAGTCCCCCTACCGCCCCACTCCCACCCCCACTCAGCAGGGTTTGCTCTGTGCCTAAGCCTGGCTCCTGGCCTCACCTGTAGAAGATGTGGTTGATCTGCCGACGGATATAAGCCCGGAGCCCCAAAAACTTGCCATAGATGCGATGCAAGATGGTCTTGAGGAAGTCCCGCTCTCGAGGATCCTCACTGTCAAACAGGTCCAAGAGCTGGGAGCCGGCGAGGGGAAAGGGGGTTGAGTGAGGCAGGAGCCAGGGAGGGCTAGGGTGACACAGGGTCCTAGCCAGGGGACACCCAGAGATTCCCTGGATGGGGGGTGTGGGGACAAGTCCCTGGCAAGCACAGTGCCACCCTCACACGGCCCTCCCCAGGGCGATGTTTGGGTACACTCGTTTATGTGCCCCACTGCTGGGGAAGAGGTAACTGTTGCTTGTTTCCTTCAGTTATGCTAGAAGCTTCTTGAGAGCAGAGAGGTTTGTTTATCCCTCCCACCACCACCAGTCCCTTCATACCAGACCCGATTGAAAGCCCATCTATTCGGCAGATGGAGAAAGAGCGGGGCCTGCAGTGAGGGGCGCGGGGCTAGAGTTCACGGACTGCAAGGAGGGCAGGATGGGAACTTCAGGGACTCACAGCAAGGACAAACTTCTGGTCGATATACTTCTTGGCTATGTTTGGCTGGAAATCAGGAGACTCAAGGAAACGTAAGAAGAACTCATACACGAGCTGTCGGGGGGAATGAGCATCCACTTAGGGGGCGCTGCCCAAAGGCTGGGAGATCCCCTCGCCCCCCCCC
>LNAC01000286.1:1800370-1861478 GCA_002007465.1 Ailurus styani | reverse complement strand
CACCCCCACCCCCGCCCCGGTCCATTTATGCCTGTGCAGGCCTGGGCAGCCACACAGCCGTCTCCTGGCCTGGAGCAGCTCCGGTCAGCGTCAGAGACAGCTAAGGTCTATTATCCCTAGAAGAAAGGGGTCAAGAAACCGCGAAATCGAGAAATCTTCCAAAATGGTGCCCACTGCCTGGGCATCAAGAGCCTTCAAAATGCTTGTTCTGGTTCATGAACAGGCAAATCTGATTGATGGACTGATGGTACCAGAAGGCAGAAAAGTGGCTGTCTCGCCAGTTCAGGGCTGGCAGGGGAGTGGGCTTAACTGAGAAGGGCCCTGAGGAACCTTCTGAGTAATGGAAATAGTCTCTATCTTGCCTGGATCTGGGAGGTGGATCCTAACGGAAACATAGGTGAAAATTCATTAAGCAGGGAAAAAAAATTTTATTAAGCAGCATACTTGACATTAGTGTATTTTACTGCTTCACTGACTGCGTCACATTCCTCGGTTAAAGGTTAAAAGAAACACTCCCCTCCCAATAAAAAAGTTCAAAGAAATTCATTCTTGTATCTCAGTAGTTTTAACTGTGAAAAATATAGCTTAAGAAAAATCCTACAGGGGCGCCTGGGTGGCTCAGCTGGTTGCGTGTCTTGACTCTTGGTTTCGGCTCAGGTCACCCTCTCAGGGTCCTGGGATCAAGCGTTCAGTGGGGAGTCCGCTCGAGATTCTCTCCCTCTGCCCCGCCCCATCCCACAAGCACATATCCGCACTCTTTCTCTCAAATAAATAAATACACCTTAAAAAAAAAAAAGAGAAAAGGGGGGCTACAGTCAGTTAAGCGTCTGCCTTTGGTTCAGGTCATGATCCTAGGGTCCTGGGATCGAGTCCTGCATCAGGCTCCCTGCTCAGCTGGGAGCCTGTTTCGCCCTCTGCCTGATGCTTCCCCCTTCTTATGCTCTCTCTCTCTCTCTGACAAATAAATAACAAAATCTTAAAAAAAAAAGAAAGAAAAAAAGAAAAATCTTACATATGAAAGAAGGCTTTTGTGTACTTTCTTTACAGCGCTATTTATAATAGCAAATAAATAAATGGATGGATGGATGGAAGGAAAATCATGGAGTTAAAATTATGTTTATAAAAACTATGTACTAAATGTAATCATACATGGTTCAGCTGTGGAAAACATTTACAGAGCCATAGTAATTTGCCCAAAATTGGTGATAAGTATTTTGGGAGCATGGGAAATGTCTGTGTTGGAAATATAAGATGCTGAGGCCTTAATATTCCAGAGTAGAAAGTCAATAGATGGGCGCCTGGGTGGCTTAGTGGGTTAAAGCCTCTGCTTTCGGCTCAGGTCATGATCTCAGGGTCCTGGGATCGAGGCCCGCATCGAGCCCGCTTCCCCCTCTCTCTGCCTGCCTCTCTGCCTCCTTGTGATCTCTCTCTCCCTCTGTGAAATAAATAAATAAAATCTTTAAAAAAAAAGTCAATAGATAATATCTAACACTCAAAAATTAAAGAACAAAAAGCAGTAAAAGACTCTTTTTTTTTTTTTTAAGATTTTATTTATTTATTTGACACAGAGAGAGAGAGAGAGAGAGAGAGATTACAAGTAGGCAGAGAGACAGGAAGAGGAGGAAGCAGGCTCCCTGCTGAGCAGAGAGCCCGATGCGGGCCTTGATCCCAGGACGCTGAGACCATGACCTGAGCCGAAAGCAGAGGCTTTAACCCACTGAGCCACCCAGGCGCCCAAAAGACTCTTATTTGGAAGTACAGAAGTCAATTTCCAAGGAAAGGGGAGCTGAAAGTGGTCGCCACGGAGCAACAGGGCAGCGGGGGCTAGGCAGGCGCTGCTCTTTCCATTACAAGGCCAAGGGTATTACCTGACTTCCCTGACAACGTACATGTTGTCATGTTGATAAAAATTGAAACAAAACGAAGCCGAAAACTACGTAATGACAGAAAATTGCTTCCTATGCTCAGGTGAATAAGGAAAATGCAAAACCGTTCGTGCAGAATGAGCTCACCCACATTATAACACATGCACAGAAACCAAAACCCAGTGCAGAAGGAAAAAACAAGAGCAAGTCCACCACAGTTTTCATGACTATCTCCCATTGTAGCACAACAATATAGGACTTTTTTCTCTTTTCTAAATGTTCTGCCAGCTGACCCTTTTATATAATTGGAGAAAAACCGCTGACTTTTTAAAGCTATCTCTTGACTTCCTCCCAGACGCGGGTGTTGGAGCCCCACAAACCCATTTTCAGAAGGCTACACATAGGTGTGCGCGGGGCTGTCCACCCCCAGGTCCTGCCAGGTAACCACCTGCAGGGAGAGGGCAGAGGTGGAGCCACAGGACAACCCTTGCCCCCAGAGGCTGCAGCAGGACCAGAGCCCTGGGGCCGTGTCCAGCTGGCTGCCCACACACCACAGGAGAAGCTGACCTTCTGTCCTCATACCTACCATCCCCACCGCCCTCCAGCCTCCCCCCCAAACTCTGACTTCCTACCGCAAGAATGGGAGAATGTGAAATCCTCTGGGGTAGGGGGAAGGGAGGAGGACAGAAATGCTATGCTTTGTGAGCTCTGAATTTTTTTATAGAAACAATTATGTCAAGCTTGTGACCTATCTGGGGATCAGAGGAGAGGAGAGACGCACTGGATCCAGCCCGGGGCAGCCCTGTGGGTCTAGGGTAGCTCATTACCGTTTTGGCCATCTGGCCCTCTCCTCCACCTGAAACGACCGCTCCAGACACTAATCTGACCAGGGGAGTGAAAGGAAATGGGGCAAGAGCAGCCACTGCACTCCTCTCCTGCTGTGACCAGCGTTCAGCCAGTGTGATTTTGGGTAGACTGTGCAAGGCACCCTGGCGTCTGGGGTCTCTATCCCTGCACGTGGCAGATGGGTTATACCTCGGCGAGGGAGAGGGGAGAGAGGCAGAAGGGTGGGAGACCAGAGCTTGGCGGGCATCAGACCCACCCCTGCTTCGGGCCTTCATTTCCCTGTTGTAGGAACAACCAAACCCTTGTCTGTGGAGCTTAGTGGTCGAGAGCACAGACTCATGCTAGACTGCCTGGGTTTGACTCCTACTCTGTCATTTATTAGCCAAGTAACCCCCAGAAAGTCATACGGTCTGCCTGCCTCAGTTTCCTCATCTGTGAAGTGGGGATGACAATAATACCTACCTCATAACGTTGTAATAAGAATTTAAGGGAACATTATATGGCTCACAGAAGTGCTTTATAGGAAGTGTCTTCTACTATTACCACGATTAATTATTTCCCATCCCTGGATTTTAGGAATGCAATCTGGAAATTCCTCAAACTAGCATACCTCAAATGTTCCTATGGGTCCATTATCTGCCCTGGTCTAAAATGGGGAAAATGAACGGGCACCTGGGTGGTTCAGTCGGTTAAGCATCTGACTCTTGATTTCAGCTCAGGTCATGATCTCAGGGTTGTGAGATCGAGCCCCACATTGGGCTCCATGCTGGGTTTGGAGCCTGCTTAAGATTCTCTCTCTCCCTCTGCCCCTCCCTGCCTTCTCTCTCCCTCTCTAAAATAAATAAATAAATAAATAAATAAGTACAACGGGGGCAGCCAAGAAAGCATTTCATCCTTCAAGATGCATTTAAGTCCCACCCTCTTCCAAAAAGCCTTCTCAACTCCAACACTGCAGTGTCCAGTCCCTGCCCCTAACCTCTTGACACTACTTGTCTGTTTCACTGGTTCTGGGATCATCCCCAGTGATGTCTCTTGCTTGGTGTGTTCACATGTCTAACTAGGTAAGGCCCCTGAAAGCCAGGACCCTAGTTTGCACCCATCTGGGTCCCCCTGGCACTGACACCTACCAGGCATTCCATGAAGGTCTGGGTGGTTGACTGACAGGGGGCCAAGCCCAGGCCTTTCCTGTCCCAAGTCGAGACCCAACAGAAGAGAGCACTGCGTGGTGTCAGGAGCAGAGGAGGAGGGAAGAACATTAGTGATACCAGGGCGAGGGCCTCAGTGGTGACTGAGGAACAAAGCTCTGAGGAAGAACGTACCTCTCTCTGTCCCCCCAGACAAGACAGATGCCCTGCGCCCCCACAAACCTCACACTGAGAGGTCCAGGGAAAGGGGGCATTGGCCCCAGAAATGGAGAAGCAAGGCCTCAATATTCCCTGCTAACAGAGAAATGAACAAATCTCCAAGTAAGGTTAAGAGAACAGAGGGTTGCATGGCTAACATTCAGTTCAAAAACCAATAGGTTGATGCCTAAAGTCTCTTCCCTACTAGGATTGCATCACTAAAGGCGGGGGAGGTGAGGCAACTGAGCTCAGCCCCCCCTGCCCCACCCCACCGGGCCACCCTGGTTTTATAAGGACCCTGGGCTCTGGGGCCCCAGACACAAGAAGCATCTGACAGACAGCTGGTCCAGCCAGCAGAGGGCCTGGCTGCCAAGCCTCAGTGAGGCATTCCCTGGTCTATTCACTCTTCCCTGGGAAACATGCTTGTTGGAAGGGAGGTATGGGGCTGTGCCAGCGACCCATTTCATGTTCAACTCTTTCTCCTAGAAACTTCAGCCTTTTTTTTTTTTCCCCTAACATTTTTTTTAAAGATTTTATTTTTTAGTGATCTCTAAATCCAACAAGGAGCTTGAACTTACAACCCCAAGATTAAGAGTTGCAGGTTCCACTGAGCCAGCCAGGAACCCTGTAAAAGCTTCAGTTTGTTTTTTGAAGATTTTACTTATTTGAGAGAGAGAGAAAGAGAGAGAGCACACTAGAGGGGGAGAAGCATAGGGAGAAGGACAAGCACACTGTGCTGAGCGTGGAGCCTGAGGTGGGGCTCGATTCCACCACCCCAGGATCACAACCCGAGTCAAAATCAAGAAACAGACACCTAACTGACTGAACCACCCAGGCGCCCCAAAGCTTCAGCTTTTGACTTCTCTACTGACCTGAGCTGGAGGTGGGAAGCAGGTGAGTCCCCTGGGGAACCTTCTGCAACCCTCCCAGCATGGGTGGCCATGACCAAAGGCAAGCCAGCCAACCCACTGTCCACCCCCTCCTACGTTCTGCCTGGTCCCAATTCTGAGACTCTGTAGTGGCCAACTCCTCTGCCTGAGATCCTTCTCCTCCCACCTGCAAGAAGCCTTCCCAGATTCAGGCCTCCAGCAGTCAACTGGGACTTCAAATTTATGCACCAAGCTCACATTTAAGAGACTGCAACTAAACTTGCCCACTCTGAACCAACCCTAGTCAAACTGATCCTAACACAGCCACCATTGATAATCAAACCCAAATATTTAAACCTAAAGTAGGAGACAGAAATAGAAATTAAGTATTATAGAAAGTATTATGGGATGGGGCGCCTGGGTGGCTCAGTCGTTAAGCGTCTGCCTTTGGCTCAGGTCATGATACCAGGGTCCTAGGATTGAGCCCCACATTGGGCTCCCTGCTCAGCGGGAAGCCTGGTTCTCCCTCTCCCACACCTCCTGCTTGTGTTCCCTCTCTCGCTGTGTCTCTCTCTGTCAAATAAATAAGTATCTTTAAAAAAAAAAAAAGGAAGAAAGTATTTTGGGGTGCCTGGTTGGCTCAGTCAGTAAAGTGTGTAACTCTTGATCTCAGTGTTGTAAGTTTGAGCCCCACACTGGGTGTAAAGATTACTTTAAAATATAATCTTGAAAGAGGCACCTGGGTGGTTCAATCAGTTAAGCACCCGCCTCCGGCCCAGGTCATGGTCTCGGGATCCTGGAATCAAGCCTCACGTTGGGCTCCCTGCTCAGTGGGGAGCCTGCTTCTCCCTCTCCCTCTGCCTCTCCCCCTGCCTGTTCTCTCTCTCTCTCTCTCCCTCTCTCTCACTCTCTCTCAAATAAATAAAATCTTAAAAAAGAAAGAAAGTATTGTAAGGGGACACTTGGCTGGCTCAGTTGTTAGAGTATGTGACTCTTGATCTTGGGGTCCTGAGTTCAAGCCCCACAGTGGGCATGGAGCATACAAAAAAAAAAAAAGTACTGTAAGAAAAAGAGGAAAGGTAAAACTAACAGTGAAAAACACAGGGGCGGGCGCCTGGGTGGCTTCGTGGGTTAAAGCCTCTGCCTTTGGCTCAGGTCATGATCCCAGGGTCCTGGGATCAACNGGCTCAGTGTGTTAAAGCCGCTGCCTTCGGCTCAGGTCATGATCCCAGGGTCCTGGGATCAACGCCCGCATCGGGCTCTCTGCTCAGCAGGGAGCCTGCTTCCTCCTCTCTCCTCTCTCTCTGCCTGCCTCTCTGCCTACTTGTAATCTCTCTCTCTGTGTCAAATGAATAAATAAAAAATAAAATAAAATAAAATAAAATAAAATAAAATAAAAATAAATAAAATCTTAAAAAAAAAAAAAAAGAAAGAAAGAAAGAAAGAAAGAAAGAAAGAAAAAGAAAAACACAGGGGCGCCGGGGTGGCTCAGTTGTTAAGCAGCTGCCTTCAGCTCAGGTCATGGTCCTGGGGTCCTGGGATTGAGCCCCACATCGGGAGGGCTCCCTGCTCAGCGAGAAGCCTGCTTCTCCCTCTCCCACTCTCCCTGCTTGTGTTCCCTCTCTCACTGTGTCTCNCAGGCTCCCTGCTGAGCAGAGCCCGATGTGGGCCTCGATCCCAGGACCCTGGGATCATGACCTGAGCCGAAGGCAGCGGCTTTAACCCACTGAGCCACCCAGGCGCCCATAAATAAAATCTTTAAAAAAGAAAAAAAACCAACAATGAAAAACACAAAGATTAGGGCACCCGGCTGGCCCAGTCGAAAGAGCATGTGACTCCTGATCTCACGGTCTTGAGTTCGAGCCCCACATTGGGTGTAGAGACTACTTAAAAAAAACTTAAAGAAAAAAAGAAAGAAAAATGCAAAGATTAACATCATCGCTTTTCCTTAATGAATTCACTAGTCAAATAAGGATCATTTTAGTGTAAAACCCCCAAGATTACAGGGGCATTCTCTCCTCTCCAGAGCTCTATCTAGCTGCTCTTCGTTATTTTCTCCCTTCGTTATTAACTAAACGTTATGCTAAGCCTTAGAGATTAAAAGGTGGCCCCTGTCCTCAGAGAGCTCACAGTCCAGTGGGCAAGACCAACAGGCAGGCAGCTCTTGGTGGCCGGGAAATGAAAACGCAGACGAGTGCCACCGCGGGTCTGGGAACACCGACTCTGGCCAGACAATTAGTGAAGGCACTCCTTCCTGAACAGCAGCTTCTGACGCGGCTCTCAAAGGACACACAAGTTCAGTAGGCAAAGACACAGCGCAGAGAAAGAGTCGTCCACGCCAACGGAATCTCATCGGTAAGGGCCTGGAGTCATAAAAGGGCTTGTATTGGAGGATGGGAAGTCCGGCGGGGCGAGAATCCAGGAGCGGAGCTGGAAGATTGGGGTGGGGCCAGCTCACAGAGGTCCAGAGTGGGAGTTTGAACGGTAACCTGTAAGCAGTGAAATGCCAACAGAGCTTTTTTTTTTTTTTTTTTTTTAAGATTTTATTTATTTGACAGAGAGAGTTCGTGCATGAGCAGGGGGAGCAGCAGGCAGAGGCAGAAGGAGAAGCAGCAGAGAGCCTGAGGCGGGACTCGATCCCACGGCCTTGGGACCATGACCTGAGCAGAAGGCAGATGCTTAACCGATGGAGCCACCCAGACGCCCCAGCAGAGCTTTTTAAATACAGGACTGATAAGACAAAAAAATGTTTTTAGGGTAACAACCCTGGCTACTGGGAGGACAGGCTGAAGTGGGTGAGACTCGGATAATGCCTCCCTCCCTCTGTCCCCGCTCCTAGAACGCAGGACAGGGCACAGGACATAGAAGAGTCCAGGGCAGTGAGCTGCTCTCTCCAGAGACAGACCAGGAGGACTGCTGCCTGCAGCAGTGGGTCAACAGTGAGCCTGACCCAAGCTCTCAAGGCTCCTTTCCGCTCTAAGACTCCTCAATAATCTCAGCACCAGCGCATCACAGTCATTAAGAACACGGAGAATTGGCTCCTGAGTGACACCACACTGAGTTGCATTCCAGCTCAACTGTTCACTGGCTGAGGAGAAGCTATTTAACGTCACTACGCCTCAGGTTCATCTGTGAAATGGGGTGATGACGATAATGTAATGACCTCAGGGGACTGTTGTCTAGATCAAATGAGATTAAAAGATTAAATGCAAGCAAAGGTCTGAGGACAGAGCCTGGTAAATTGAACAGTGTCTGTCCTCAAATTCAAGCCAACCCAATGCCTGTGAACACGACCTTATCTGGAAACAGGGTCTTTGCAGACATAATCAAGTTGGGGTAGACCTTAAATCCCATATAGCTGTGTCCTCATAAGAAGAGGGGGATGGAGGGGACGCCTGGGTGGTTCAATCCGTTGAGCAACTGACTCTTGATTTCGGCTCAGGTCATGATCTCAGGGTCCTGGGATCGAGCCTAATGTTGGACTACCCACTCAGCAGGGAGTCTGCTTATCTCCCTCTCCCTCTGCTTCTCCTCCTGCTCACCTGTTCTCTCCCTCTCAAATGAATAAATCAATCTTAAAAAAAAAAAAAGAGGGAAATGGGAACACAGAAACACAGAGACACACAGGGGAGAACCCCATGTGAAGACTGAGGAGGAGATTGGAATGATAAATCCATAAGCCAAGGAACACCAAGGATTGCTGAAAACCACCAGAAGCTAGGGAAAGAGGCATGGGAGAGATTCTTCTCGAACCTCAGAGGGACACAGCCTGCTGACATGTCGATTTCAGATTTCTGGCCTCCAGAACTGTGAGAGAATAAATCTCCATTATTTTAAGCCACCTAGTTTGTGGTCATTTGTTATGCATGCCCTAGGAACCTGACACACAAGTAACTGCTCAATAAAATAAATGGTGGCTGCTATCATTATTAGGATCAATTGAAAAGGCTCTGGCAAATGCATGACACAGGGTAAAAAGAGCCCCAAACTCCAGACTAGAAAAAGCAAGGGAAGGACTGTGCCAAACGGCTTTGGAGCCGACTGAGCCTGGTAGCCCGGCCCCCAACTTTTCCACCACCCCTCTGCTTGGGGCCCCATGGGGACAAGCCTGGAAAATCATGCACAAGTCCCGCCGCTGCCTCCTACAGGGCAGCCCTGGGCAATGTTTCACAGAACAGAGCCCAAGGCGAACTCAGCACTCTCCTTTTTCAAAAGGCCTTATAATAACCCACCGCCTTTAACCCGGGTGTCCAGAAGGTCAGTGGACAAATCCCCGCAGCTGGTCTCAGCATCTTTCTTAGCCTGTTTGAGCTTTCATTTTCCTACCTATGAAAGGAGAGGGTTAGACTCTAAGGTTGCCTCCAGCACTTTTCTGAAGTTGATTGGTTTGCTTATTGGTCACTAATGCATTCAAATACTGGTACCTCTGGCATGCCAGGCCCTTCGGTGTAGGAAGGCGAGCCTCACAGAGCTCACGTGCCGACTCAAGGGTTAAAACTGATGAACATAGAATTTACATCAAACTGTTTAACTATAGCTGTGGTTCAAGGCTGCTGTGGGGTGGTCCTGGGTGCCAGAAGGGAGGGAAGGGGAGGTGGTCAAGGAAGGCTGCTTTTAGGACAAGACAGCCAATCTACCTAGTAACCAAACAAGTAGGATTTTGTTAGGCAAGAGATGAGAACAGCCCCCTAAGTATTCTTTTCTGTCCCTTTAAATCCTGTCTCTAAGTCCCTCTTGCTGCTTTGAATGTCAGTTGCCAGCTCCCAGCCACCTTCCCTGTGGGTCCCACAGATGTCACCATTCCTAAAGGGGAGACGGAGCCCAGAGGGAGTGTTTCCCAGGAGCGCTGACTAATGATTTATTAAGAACCAAGTGCATGGGGGCTGCTGGGTGGCTCAGCCTTTAAGTGTCTGCCTACAGCTCAGAGCAGGACCCCAGGGTCCTGGGATCAAGCCCCACATCAGGCTCCCTGCTTGGCAGGAAGCCTGCTTCTCTCTCTCCCATTCCCCCTGCTTGTGTTCCCTGTCTTGCTGTGTCTCTCTGTCAAATAAATAAATAAAATCTTAAAAAAAAAAAAAATTCAAGTGCATGAGGGGCACCTGGCTGGGTCAGTCAGTAGAAGCATGTGACACCTGATCTCAGGGTCATGAGTTCCAGCCCAAGTTAGGTGTAGAGATTACTTTTTTTTTTTTTTTAAGATTTTATTTATCTGACAGAGAGCGTACAAGCAGGGGGAGTGACAGGCAGAGGGAGAAGCAGGCTCTCCACTGACCAAGGAGCCCAATGCAGGATTCCATCCCAGGACCCTGGGACCATGACCCAAGCCAAAGGCAGATGCTTAACCAACTGAGCTACCCAGGTGTCTCCAGAGATTACCTTAGAAAAAGTTAATAAATATAAATAATAACACGCCCCACCTTCAAAAAAAGAACCAATGCATCAGCATACAGGTATGGGGAAAAAGCAATGCACCAGCTCCAGTACGCCCAGCCCCTCCCCTCAGAGTCCACAGTCTGGTGGAGAGAAACACATGTTGGCCAAATAGTTACAACACCAAGTGACAAGGCCTATCCTAGAGACATGTTCAGATTACTGTATAAGTGCAGAGGAAGGACGAATTCATCTTTTGTGGTCCTCACCTCCCATGTTTGTAAAATGGGGAAAACCTACCCTGCTTCTTCTGATGACTTAAGTGAGGCCTAAAACGATGGTCAGAGGTGTGAAAAGTGCTTGGATCTCTTTAGAGGTGATAGGGACCAGAAGTAAGAAAAAGCTAAATCCAGGGTTAACCCCAAACACTTGTTAATCGATCTCTTCTTCCCAAAAAACCCACAAGCTCTGCCCATAATTGGAGAGCTATTTCCTGTTGTCCTCCAACCCTCTCAACAGTTTAGAACAGGAGAGAAGAAGTAGAGAAACCAAGGATCACCAATTTCTGAGGAACACAGGCCCTTGCCCAACGTGTCCACAGGCCTGGCCACCATCTTGAGCATCCCACTGAGCACACTCCCGAACTTTCCTGGACATACTCTGGACTTAAGTCTCTCCACCCTCCAGCGCTCTCTCGCCTTGCCATTTATGGCTTTACAGCCCTAGATTGCCAAGCTGTGCTGACCTCTGCTCATGACCGTCCTTTAGCAGCTCCCCTACGATCAGAACCAAGGGCAGTGGGCCCAGCCCTGCCTGCGGACTCAGAGACACCAGCTGCTCCCAACCCCTGCCCTACCCCGAGCCACGCTGAAGCCACTCGTGCCCCACTGAGCACCCATGTACTTTTTCCCTTCTCCCCAGCACCAGATACCCTTAGCTTTTTGCCCTAAGGAGAAAGGAATTCTCATCACTCACAGTTGGTAGACAGAGAAATGAATTTCACGGAAACTGGTAGGGAGTCTGAAGACCTGCAGAGTCTCTTTGCTCTACACCAGCCACAGGGGAAGGCTGCCTGGGGGCAGCTACCTGGCTGGGCTGTCCGAGCCCCTCCCAGGCTGCGGAAATCCTGTCCCTTCTGCACGGGTAACTCCTGGCCCCCTGGGATCCCTTACCCGCCAGTCATCAAGCACACGGAGCTGGTGCCCACACCATAACTAGGGCCGTGCCCACGGTCATTACCTCGTCGGTGCTCTCGCTGCCACCATCCTTGCCCGAGCTGCTGGGCTTGGCCGTGCCTTTGGCAAGCTTGGGGGGCTCCTGAAGGGGGAAGATGGAGGTAGTTAGCAGATGCCAGGGGGAGAGAGAGGCCTCATCTGGACCCCTTAAGTCTGTGCTGTAATTATCCTCTGTCCAATCAAATCAATCAATCGATCAATCAATCAGTCAGTCAGAATCACTGAGCATCTACCTTGTACCCAGCCCAGGGAGGAGGGCTTGGGGTACACAGAGGGAGAGTCAGTCCCCCACACACTCTGGAATCTGGTCAGGAAGACATCACGAAGATAGGATAATTAAGCAAGAGAGTGTTCTGTCCCCTCACATGGCTGATATATGAGTTGGGGCCTGGCAGGGCCTCCATCCAGGAAGAACCAGGGTGAGGGGCTTGAAGGAGAAGCACCATGGAACGAGCTGCTCAGACTGGCTTCTGGCCATAGAGGGAAGGAGGTGCCTAGGCTCTCACGCTGGAGGGAGGGCGTCACCACTCCCCACCAAGGCCACCTGCAAAGACCTGGAAGCCTTTTTGGGAAATTACAAATCACACCCAGACTAGAGGGTGCTACTGGCCTCATCAGGTGCAGGAACCACCCCAAGAACTCCCCAGTGGACAAGCAGAGACAGACAGGGACGGGGGTAAAACCCTGACCTGCTACAAAGACAGCGCTAGTCTGAAGTCTCCCTCGGGAACTGGGCCGCTGGCTCAGAGCTCGGGCCTGCCCGGCGTCTCTTCCTATGCTTCGGGCCAAAAAAAGCAACTGCACAGGGACAGGACGGGGAAGATGTGAAAAAGACTTGGGGATTTAGGTCTGACTGCAAGCTCAACACAAATCATCCAAGTGCCAGGGCTACACCCCCTGACCTTCCATCCAATTAACAGACGGAATGTGGCGTGCTTGGCATGGTGGGGGCGGGGGGTGGGGGGACGGGGAAGTGCCCCTGTCCTTGACACCTCACAGGGCTGTTTGGGAAGATTTGGTTCAGTCGTGAGCATCAGACTTTAAAAGGGACAAAGACAGATCCCAGGTTTTCTTCTGGCGAAATACAACCCATACTGGGAGTGGATTCAAAAGCCTGTCCTGAGAGCAACAGCTGCAAGGCTAGGATGGCTAACAATGGAAGGGAGGAGTCCCAGTGGTGGGTGAGCAAGAGGGGGTTTTACGAATAAATGAAGAGCTGCATGCGGACTAAAGATGCAACTTGTTCTATATGGGTCCAGGGGCCACACTTGTTCTATGTGGGTCTGTTGGCTGAAGTGGCAGGAAGACAGGCTGAGGCTCCAAATGAGGAAGAATTTTCTCCTAGAGCAGCAGCACAGAAACTGGCTGCCTCGTGGGGCTGCACACTCCCCGGTCCCGAGAGCCTTCCAGCAAAGGAGCATTCCTGACTCCTCTAAAGCATGGGCAGAAGGGATTGGAGCCCTAAATGAAGACTCGGTCGGAGGACCCTGGAAGTCACTTCCAGCTCTGAGATTCTGTCACTCGAAGGCACCTGAGCTCCTTCGGTGACAAATGTTAAGTCATAGGGACTATGGGGGCACAGGGATTTCTGTGAGAACAGAGCTCTGTGTGGGCTGGAGGAGGGGGCAGGAAGGAAGAGAGCCCTTCCCAGGTGTAGAGCAGCTCTAGGTGTCACAAGGCGCTCCTCCTTGGGACTGAGCACCCTCTCCACTGCCCACCGACCAGGCTGGGCACACTGACCCCTCACCAAGGGGCCAGGGAGTATGACTCAGAGAATGGGGTATGGAGGAACAGGATGAGGGGGTGCAGGCGGGAGTCACTGAGGTGACCGCACGTTCCCCAAACGTGGGCCTCTTAGACAAAGCTGACCCATCTTTGTACATGTTTCATCTCTCTGCTCCACCGCAAGCTCCTTCTCCTTTTAGCACCCCTCCACCAGCCCGACTGCTCAAACCTATCAGGGAGTGCTACTAAGAGAGATCCCAGCTGCCTGCGTGCGTGGGCATGTGTGGGGGCATGGGGAAGCCACGCCCACCACCCTTGCTCCCTGGCTCCTGCAGAACAGGTGGAGTGCGCACACGGCAGAGCACCCCAGCACACCCCAGAGCACCCCAGTACAGTCCAGTGTCAAGTGTTGCCCACACAGTGGTTCAGAGCCCACACTCTCTTTTGGGCCCAACTCTTACTAGCTCTATAATCGTAAGCAGGTGAACTAGGCGCTCTGAGCCTCAGTCCTCAGCTTTTAAGTGACAGTAATCATATTAGCTAATCCCCTTTAGCACAGTGTCCGGCACGAGAATATCCCAACGTTAGCCAATGTTACTACTACTATCGAAAGCTAGAGGGTGGAAAGGAGCAAGGGGCACACCATCTAGGAACCTAAGAGATAGGTTCCCAGATCAGAACACGAGGGAAGAGGAGGGAAGCAAATCGCCCCAAGGGATTGACTCGGTACCCATCTACTGAGTGCCTATTGTGTGCAAGGAAGATGCCAAACCAAAATGGAGCTTAGTTATTATCTCAAGGGGGAAGAAAAGATTTGTTCACAATTAATTCCAGTCCAAGGGAACACGGAAAGACCACGAGTGACCTATCAAGTGTTCTGCAAATCCAGGGGAAGAGGGAGAGCTCCCTCCTAACGGAGGGCTCGGGAGAGGCTTCAGGAGGGAGAAGGCTGTGAAGGATGGCCAAGACTGGGCCCAGCAGAGATGAAGAACGGGGAAAGGTGATGGAGGCAAACTAAAGATCCCCCGCCCACCCCTCCTCTCTGTTCCCACCCCATCCAGGCAAACCTCTCATTGCTTCCCTGACAACCCCCAGGACTTGTTAACCATTGAAGGAGGCCAAATGCACATGGAAATCAAAAGCAGAAAGTTAAACCTTAAAGGGAATCAAAGATGCCTGGCTCCGGGCATCCCAATTCCGCCAATACTCTTTCCCAGCCAAGTACTATGGTCAAATATCTATGGTCCTAGCAAGTCTAAGATAATCTTCTCAATCATCTAGTAGAAGGCCTTTTGTAGATGGGACAGTATCTGTTCCATCAAGACTAAAAACTACAGATGGGACCTCACCAGCTTCCGCTGAATTCCACACCCCTCCATACTCCTTGACAGACCCCCTTAGCCTCGGATGCGGCTGACTTGTGCATGTGTCATTCACAGCTACGCTGCCCAAACCACCTCAGCAGGCCCACTCCCCAAGGACACAGGGCCTGGGTGCAGCACACCGACCTGCCCAGCCCAGGATCCCAGAAGCTTCAGTGCCTAGTACACCATCACCAACCCTCCACTCAGAACCTCTGTCCCTGTGAGGTTATGGGGACAACCCAGAATCAGACCTGCCTGTCAAACCTCTGAAAGCCCCAAGATAAAGAATTGAACTGATAAGGTCAGAGACGGCAACCCAGCAACCCAGCCCATCGGAGGGCAAATGAAAGCAAGACACCTCTGGGGTCATAAAGTGGCTGAGCAGAGCGCCAGGCCAGAGCCAGCCCCCACCACGAGGGGCCAACCCCAGGAGAGGAGAAGCTGGGGGAGGCTGGAACTGGTATCCTAGCATCCTCTGTGTGAATCTGTACCTCAAAGGAACCACACCTCTGAGTCAGACCTCAGCAACAGCAGGAAATAGAAGGTAGAGAAAGGCAGGGATGAAGAACAGGGGAAGGCAGTTATGGAGGTAGAAGAGGAAGGTAAAGAAGGCAACATCAAGAAACAGCCTGTATTAGGACACCATGAGAAACTCAAGGGTGTCCAGGGGTGGCTGGCCGGTCTTTGGGGTAA
Organism: Ailurus styani; assembly: GCA_002007465.1. NCBI lineage: Eukaryota > Metazoa > Chordata > Mammalia > Carnivora > Ailuridae > Ailurus > Ailurus styani. The sequence goes on along the minus strand of LNAC01000286.1, from coordinate 1,846,168 downwards.
GAAGGAAAACTAATCTGATAGTAAGGGCAGATTCCTGATTTGAGGGTACTATAGCCCAGGAAGGCAGGAACCCAGCACCGGTGCAAAACTGGAAAAATGCAAAGGTTATCCTAAGATCAGGAATAAGAGGAGGAGCTTGCTCAGAGTAGGAAAGGTAACTGATTTAGGATGAACCTGCAAGTCGGTTGATGCCTGTTAGGGAGGCTTTGGTACAAAGGAGGCCTTTAAATCAAGAGACCTCATATTGCAGCTGGGCCTTCAAGCAGGCTGTGTGACCTTGGCCAAGTCCCTTCCCCTACCGGGGCCTCAGTCTCCTCATCTGTATCACTAAGGATTGCACTGAATGCACTCAGAGGTCCCTTCCAGCACTGACGTTCTGAGGTTCCATCAACAGAAGGAAGGGCTCAGTCCTGGCTTACAAGTTTGTGTGTGAAGGAAGAACTAGAGGGAGGGGCCTAGGCCAGATTTGGTGGAGGAGAGAGAAAGCAGAGCAGTTCTAGGTCAAGGAGCTTCGCGGGGAGGGAGAAGGGGCTGTAGGGGGCGGTGGAGAAGGCCGGCCCAGGCCCAGGCGTGTAAGAAGAGAAGGGGCTGCGCGCAATGGGGGGCGGGGGGAGGTGGGCTGGAGGGAGGTGCAGTCTCAGATGAGGGGCTGTCCCAAACGGGTAAACGGGTGGGGAGTGGGGGTGGATGGGAGAAAAAGCAGGGGAGTGACCTGGGAGTGGGGCAGATCTGGAGGGAGGTGGTTACCCAGGGCCGGGGGTAGGTGAAGGGAGGAATGGATGGAGGTGGACGGGGGACTCCATCCCGGGCAAGGTGAGGGAGCCTTCCCAGCTGCGGCACAGGCTGGGGGTGCGGCCAGCAGCGGGGGTGGAGGGCTGGCCCCGGGAGTCCTGCGGGGGCCGGACGGGAGGGTCAGTCTGGGGCTGTCCCGGGCCTGCCTCGGCCTCTCCCAGAGCTCCGCGCAGGCCCCGAGGCGGAGGCGCGAGGAAGAGGGCCACACTCACCTTCTCCTTCTTCAGTTTATAGGGCATCTCGGCCCGTCCGGACCCAGCCCGGCTCCTGCGGCCCCGCTCCGGCTCCGGCTTTGCTCGGCCGCACTCGGCCCGCTCGGCGTCTCTTCGCCACCGCCTGCGCGCTGCGCCCGGGTCGAGCGGTGATTGCGCCTCCAATTGGCCCGAACTCTTACAAACCTGCCTGACAACCAGGCGCCGCCTCCTCGGATTGGTTACTGGGGCCAAGCGGCTTCCTTTTTTTCTCATTGGAAAGGAAGAGTACAAACCGCCAGGGTTCTTCTCCCAGAATTGGTTGAAGCGGGAGGTCCCGCCCTAAAGTGGGTCGAGCTTAACAGAGGGGGCGGGGACAAGGGGAAGTCCGAGCTTAGCACTCAGTGCCGCACTCCGGCGTCTGGTGTGCGTCGGCCTCGGCCATTCTTCGCAGCCCGTTCCCTTCTAAAGTGGCTCTCACTCTTTCCCTGGTCTGCTCCTTCGCTCAGTCCGAATGGAACGAAAGAAGCCGTAAAATGAAGGTTGCCTTTCTTCATCAGGGTAACAGCACTGATTGCATATGCAAAATTGGTGGAGAGAGCTCCCGATTGTCCTCCAGGGCATCCTTTCCTAGACGGGGCTTGCAGAGAATGAAAGGGGAAGGCTGGCTGGCGGGGACCGTGAGATGAAATGAAAATTCTGGGGTTTTTACAATTTTGGGAAGAGGGTCCCCGTTCCTCTTGCCAAGTGTCCTGTGATTGGGGAACCAGCTAGACTAGAACACTTGGGAATACAGTGGAAAAGCTACCTCATCGTTGAGTGTCTTAGTATAGACATCCCTTACTTCCACCCTGCCCAAGCCAATGTCTTAATGAATATTTCCTGCCCTCAGGGAGTTTACTGACTGGTGAAGTTCACAGACTTGTGTAAACAGATACTTGGGACACAAAGTAATGAATTACGCAAACCTAGAGGTGGCTGGGGAATATGTTTCAGAAAGTCAACTCCAGGGGCACCTGGGTAGTTCAGTCAGTTAAGTTTCAGCCTTTGACTCATGTCATGATCCCAGGGTCCTGGGTTGGAGCCCAGCCTCTGGCTGGCTCCCTGCTCAGCGGGGAGCCTGCTTCTCCCTCTGCCCCTCCCCCAACTCACGCTCGCGAGCCACGCGCACGCGCTCTCTCTCCCTCTCGCTCAAATAAATAATTAAAATCTTAAAAAGGGGGCGCCTGGGTGGTTCAGTGGGTTAAAGCCTCTGCCTTCGGCTCAGGTCATGATCTTTGGGTTCTGGAATGGAGCAGGGAGCCTGCTTCCTCTTCTCTCTCTGCTTTCCTCTTTAATCTCTCTCTCTGTCAAATAAATAAATAAAATCTTTTTTAAAAATCTTTTAAAAAAACAGTTCAGGGACTCCTGGGTGGCTCAGTTAAGCGTCTGCCTTTGGCTTAGGTCATGATCCCAGGGTCCTGGTACGGAGTCCCCACGTTGGGCTCCCTATTCAGTGGGGAGCCTGCCTCTCCCTCTGCCTACTGTTCCCCCTGCCTGTGCGTGTGCGCTCTCTCTGACAAATAAATAAATAAAATCTTTAAAAAAATTATTTTAAAAAATCCAACTTTGGGGTGGAGACATTTGGGTGGCTCGTTGAGCATCTGACACTTGGTTTCAGCTCAGGTCATGATCTCAGGGTCAGGAGATTAAGTAATTGAGTAATCCCCCTCCCCGTGGGGGGGGGCATGCTCAGTGTGTCGTCTGCTTAAGACTCTCTCTCTCCCCCTCCCTCTGCCCTCCCTCTGTTCTCTCCCTCTCTCTCATTCTGTCTCTCTAAAATGGGGCCCCTTGGTGGCTCAGATGATAAAGCATCTGCCTTCAGATCTCCATGTCATGCTCTCCAGGTCCCAGGATCAAGTCTCACATCAGGCTCCCAGCTCGGCGGGGAGTCTGCTTCTCCCTTCCCTTTGCCTCTCCCCCTGCTCATGCTCTCTCTGTGTATCTGTCTGTCTCAAATGAATAAATAAGATCTTTAAGTTAAATAAATAAATAAAATCTTAAAAAAAAAGTCGACTCCCTTAGACTGTTGACTATATGAAGAAACTGGAGAAGGGTTAAGAAAAAGCCTAGGGCCCTTTACCAGTATAGCAGGGTTGTAAGACAAAGTCCATGGCGGGGAGAAGAAAAGACAGAACTGGGAAATGTGTAGAACCAACAGGATTTGGTGATTCATTGGATTGTGGTAAGATGGTAAGGGAAAGGGAGGAGTTGAAGATGACTTCCGGAGCCATCAGAGGTGTAGGTGGAAAACCGGTGTTGCAATGGCAAAGGAAGTAAAAGAGGATTGGTTAATAGTGACACATTCCAGGGAATGATTGAATAAGATAAAGACCAAACAACACTACCTTGATTCTGTAGTGTAGATGATCTCTGAGGGAACGTTTTAGAGAAGTGGCAGGAAGGTTATAATGGGTTGAAGAGTGACGAAGAGGTATGGAGGTAAAGGCAACAAATGTAGGTTCCTATCTTATGGAAATAGTATTTGGCTCCTAATGATTAGTGACAATTTCAAAGTAACACAGAGCAGACTGCATGCCAACCATTATTTGCTGGGGGAAGAGCCTGGAAAGAAAGGATATTTGTGGATGGATGTTTGTATCTATAACGACTGCTGAACCAGACAGGAGACCAGATTTATGTACCCATTCCTAAGCCCTCAAGGAGCACTGTAGCCCTGAGGCCTAGAGCTTGCCTATATAAAAAAGACATATCCTTTTTGGACTCACCCCACCATACTCTCAGTCCTTAGTCCCTCTGGGAAGCAAGGGACAGAGCCACATAATTCAGTTCAGAACTACCAGATGGGAACTTTCATCCATATGAATTCAGGTCCCCAGTACATTCTTGCATGCTCTTTTAAAGATGTGGAACTAGGGGCACCTGGATGGCTCAGTCGTTAAGTGTCTGCCTTCGGCCCAGGTCATGATGGGGGGTGAGGGTGAGTCCTGGGATCGAGCCCCACATCAGGCTCCCTGCTCAGTGGGAAGCCTGCTTCTCCCTCTCCCACTCCCCTGCTTGTGTTCCCTCTCTCTCTTGCTCTCTCTGTCAAATAAAATCTTAAAAACAAAAACAGAAAAATTCTTGTCTCGCTAGGAACAGAAATACCTTCTAACATATAACTCTAATATTCAACTCTCAGATTTTCAGGAAATTTTCAGGAATTCATAATGCACAAAGTAGAAGACTGCCTCAAGTTGTTCAGCTGTGAAGGAAAGGAGAAAGTTAGGCAGTAGTTGGAGAATGCAAGGTCCAGAAAGAGTAGATTACGACCAACCAATCCACTGATTCTAAGTGAAAAAAAATTTTTCTCTTAATAACTGGAGGTGTGGCCTACCAGTCTCCCAATTGTCTTGTCCAGAGCAGTGGCGCTGGAGACAAGGATGGAATCTAAGTAACAGCAAAGTTGGGAAGCAAGCTGTTGCATGACTGAAGCCTTGAACCCCTCTCTTCAGCCTGCTCGACTGCCCCCACCCCCCATCGCCTCTCACCCGGAAGGGCAGAAACAGAAGATGGGTCTCCAGACTGCAAGGATTGGTGGGGCGGGGAGAGCAACTGGTTTTGGAGGAATGAAAAAGCGAAGCTGCTTTGTCTTCGCTTCAAGTTTGGTGGGAGTAGAACGAACAGGACAAGAACAGGACAAGAAACACTGGGACGTGGGTTTTGTGTAACATGTGTTGGAACAGGTGTGGTAGCACCAAGTACTCCAGGGCTCCATGAATCACATGTAGTAATCCGGCCAGCAGCCACTACATATCTATTCATGAGCACGTCTGAGACAGTTTTATCCTACCACTCCCTCCTGCAACCTTTCCCACAACCCCCAAACCTCAGTGCCTACAGTTCCACCGTGGAAACTGCAGGAGTTCCACAGAGGACTGGACTCCTTCCTAGACACTCCACCCATAGCTCCCAGCCCCGGGCCAAGCTGGTCCCGGGACGCTGGCGGTTCGTTGATCGATGAACTGTTAAGTGCAAGGCAGTTGGGAGGACGTTACTCCCCTAGCAGGCGCGGAAAGCAGATCCCTGCAAACACAGTGTCAAAAGGCTATGCAGCGGCAGTGAACGCGTTACCGCCACAGAGGAACCAACCCGCCCGTCCGAGCCGCCGCTCACCCTCCGCGAGCACGCGCGCCAGGGACTCTCCGCCCCGCCCACTCTCCTCGCACCTCCCCCGGCGGAAGCGGAAACGGCGAGCGGCGGTCTGGCTCCGGAAGCCGCTCTCCTTCGCCTTCCTCGTTGGTCTCCTGTCACCATGGCGCTGGCCGTCTTGCGGGTCCTGGAGCCCTTCCCGACCGAGGCACCCCCGTTGGCGGTGCTGCTGCCCCCCGGGGGGCCGTGGCCTGCGGCGGGGCTGGGCCTGGTGCTGGCCCTGCGGCCCGCAGAGGAGAGCCCCGCAGGGCCGGCGCTGCTAGTGGCGGCCCTGGAGGGGCCGGGCGCGGACACCGAAGAGCAGGGTCCAGGGCCGCCGCAGCTACTGGTTAGCCGCGCGCTGCTGCGGCTCCTAGCTCTGGGCTCCGGGGCGTGGGTGCGGGCGCGGCCCGTGCGGCGGCCTCCGGCGCTGGGCTGGGCGCTGCTTGGCACCTCACCGGGGCCGGGGCTGGGTCCGCGAGTCGGGCCGCTGCTGGTACGGCGCGGAGAGGCCCTGCCAGTGCCCGGACCGCGGGTGCTGGAGACGCGGCCGGCTTTGCAAGGGCTGCTGGGTCCGGGGACGCGGCTAGCTGTGACTGAGCTTCGTGGGCGGGCCAAACTGAGTCAGGAGGCTGGGGACAGCAGCCGGCCCCCACCTCCACCCGTGGTGTCCTCCTTCGCGGTTAACCGCACAGTCCGGCGACTCCGGGGAGTTCTGGGAGGGACTGGAGATTCACTGGGAGTAAGCCGGAGCTGTCTCCGTAGCCTGGGCCTCTTCCAGGGCGAATGGGTGTGGGTGACTCGGGCCGGAGAATCATCGAACACTTCCCAGCCACATTTGGCCAGGGTTCAGGTCCTAGAGCCTCGCTGGGACCTCTCTGAAAGGCTGGGACCCGGCTCTGGGCAGCTGGGAGAGCCCCTCGCTGACGGACTGGGCCTCGTGCCTGCCACTCTGGCTTTTAATCTCGGCTGTGATCCCCTGGAAATGGGAGAGCTCAGAATTCAGGTAGGATACAGGACTGAGATCAGGAATGCTTCCACTCCTTATTCCCTTTTCCTTATCTCAACTGAATTGGAAGAAGAGAGCTGTAGAATTTAGATCCCTTACTCCTTAGATCTTAATGTCTCTTAGTCTTATTTGTCTATTCTCTGTAATCAAAATATAATCCTCCATGGTGTAGTGGCTCATGGGAAGGGCTTTCACCTATTCAGGTGAAAGGAAAGAGTCATCCTCAAATTACCAGGTATATACAGCATATTAATCTACTTAATCAGTTGTTTGTTGCATTGGCTACAGTGTTTCTAGGATTGTACTGAGTAATATGGAGGATGGTACCTCATTTCTTTTGCTCATGCTTATCCTTGTCTTCAAATTCCTTCCTGTTCTGCTGGCCTCATTTGTTAAAGTCCTACCTATCAAAGCCCATCTAAAGACACCACTTTTCTTCTCAGAGCCGTACATGATCTTACCATATATTTAACACGACTTCTTTCTTATATAGTGTTTTGTACCTTAGGGCATTTATTTTCTGTCCCATTATAATTATGTATTCTGTCTAATCCTCAGTTATATATATATATATATTTAAAAAGATTTTATTTATTCATTTGACACAGAGAGAGAGATTACAAGTAGGCAGAGAGGCAGGCAGAGAGAGAGGAGAGAGGAGGAAGCAGGCTCCCTGCTGAGCAGAGAGCCCGATGTGGGCCTCGATCCCAGGACCCTGGGATCATGACCTGAGCCGAAGGCAGCGGCTTTAACCCACTGAGCCACCCAGGCGCCCTAATCCTCAGTTATATATTGTAAATTCCTTGAATGGGGAGGGCTCGTTATCTTTAGTGCATGGTATTTTGATTTTAATATTTTAGTAAATATACCCAAGAGAAATTTTCAGTTTCTGCCTTTAAGGAGATTACTTCAAGAAGATCGTTGTATTTGGGGGGACAAATATAGTTTACTGTTTTGTTTTTAATTTTATTTATTTTTTTAATTTTTTTTTTTACTTTATTTTTATAGTCTACTGTTTAATTTGGCACCTAGATGTATGGTTTAAACCTATATTGTCTGATATGGAAGCCACTAGCCACAGTGTGGCTTTTTAAATTAATTAAAACTTAAATAAAATTTAAAACTCGGTACTTCGGTTGCTTCAGTTATGTGTCAAATGCTCGATAGCACATGTAGGTTACATTTCTCTCACTGTAAAGACTTCTGTTAGATAATGCTGGCATAGCCAATTAGTGCTATAAGACGTCAGGAAGGATATAAGATACGCCTGAATGGGAGTCAGGTGTGGGTTTCCCTTTGAATAGTGGAAAAAACTGAGTCCTCAGAGTGGGGCTCATTGAGCTGAACCAACCCTTTAAGCTTCAGTGAGATATATCCTTTTCCCACAGGCTGAACCGTGTCCCCACTAATGTCCAATTAATATCAATTCCAGTTGCTGCCTGGTGTCACGCAAAAGGACTTGTGGGAATTACATGTCTTTACCACTTGCCTGGCTCAGGGTCAACTTAAAGGTGTCGCAGAAAGGTTATTTGTACTGGGGAGCTTTTTGGAGCCAGAGTCAGAAATCTCTTCCCATGAGAAGGAGAGGTTTCTGTTTCTAGGGAAGATACAGGTATTCAGTTTGGCTCCCTTAGGCCTCCCTCCCACAGGCCTCGTGGCTAGAGAATGCAAATAGAAATACTGGCTGCTAAAGTTAATACTGACTCCTTGGAAGAAGGTTATAAGGTGGTGGTTATTTCTCTGATAGAGGTACTTGGAAGGCTCCAGCACCCCTGAAGACAAAGGAAGCTGTTCAGTGCTGCCTGGGCCTCTGTTTGCCAAAGAGTTACACATCGAAATTGTGTCCTCTCCACACTACAGCACCAATGGAAATTATGACCGTGTTCTTTACCGGCACTTTCAGACAGCCAGGTTAGCAGCTTACCCCTCTCGGGAGGGTAGCATCTCACCCTCGCTCTCCTCCTGTCCCGTGACTTAGATTCAGGTCCCACAGAGCCTCTGACTTTACAAAACCACATTTTTGGCAACACTGTGGCGAGATGCCTCTTGGTGTGGCAGGTGGTCAATAGAAGAGAAATTGATACCAGGAGGTGAATCTGGACGGTCTAAACTGAGAAACCTCTTTGATTTGAGAGGGCCCGCAAAGAGCCAGGATCCTGCTCTACCCCTCACTGCTCTCTGATCCCTCCTTTCTAGCCTCTCTGCCATTCCCCCCAGCTCATTCCAGGTCAGACCTGTTCTCTGGACAATTGCTTGGGATCTCTGGGTGGAGGGTAGGCCCTTATGGTCTGCCTATATGGTTGGGGGTAGACATGTGGGGATGTGTCAGGCCCATGCTCTTGACTCTCATTGTGAGCTGACCAGGGCCACTGCTGTGTTGCAGGGCAGTCCAGGAAGGGGATGTTCTGTGTGTGCCAACAGTTGGGCAAGTAGAGATCCTGGAAGGAAGCCCAGAGAAACTGCCCAGGTATGCACCTGCCTCTTATCCTACAGCTGGGATTCCTAACCCGGGTGCAAGAGTTCTATGACCCCCTCCCCACAAGTTGTGTGGAATAATTTTGTACATAAGAAACCTTTGTTGTCGTGTACATTTTTAAAAAGGTTTTATTCATTTATTTGAAAGAGCGAGAGAGCACGAGCATGAGGGAGGGGCAGAGGGAGAGGGAGAAGCAGATTCCCTACTGAGCAAGGAGCCTGATTTGGGGCTCTTTCCCAGGCCCCTGGGATCATGACCTGAGCCAAGGGCAGAGTCTTAACCAACTGAGCCACCCAGGTGCTCCTGTCGTGTACATTTTTCTAGAGAAAAGGTACGTGCTTTCTTCAGGTTCTCAAATAGGCACGGAACTGAAAAAAGATAAAGAACCACTGCCTGCTGCCTTTGGGAGAAGTTAGTTTATCCTCAAATAACTGGGTGGTCATAGGTAAAGGAAAGCATTAAGAAGTTTAAGGGCCTAGGGTGCCTGGGTGGCTCAGTGGGTTAAAGCCTCTGCCTTCGGCTCAGGTCATGATCTCAGGGTCCTGGGATCGAGGCCCACGTCGGGCTCCCTGCTCAGCGGGGAGCCTGCTTCCTCCTCTCTCTGCCTGCCTCTCTGCCTACTTGTGATCTCTCTCTCTCTGTCAAATAAATAAATAAATAAAAATCTTAAAAAAAAAAAAGTTTAAGGGCCTAGACCAACATGAGATTCCTTGCTCTTCATTCTCAACCACAGGGTGTTTGGGCAGGTTTCGGGCCACACCTTCCATACACTCAACATAAGGAGACCTGGGCTTTGATTTCTGCCCTAATTAATGGTGTGTGTACATGCAGCTTTTCAATCTCATCTCCCAAAGTGGGGGAAAGACAGATTGCTGTTGTCATTGAAAGGCCTTCTCTTTTTCCTTATTCTCAATAAAGAGTGAGAAGTTAAGCATAAGTGACCCAAGCACCCAAAACAAGGAGTCCAACCTTTCTCCCCCCCTGTAGATACTGATCACAGAGGTTCCATGTAAAATGGCAAGGCAAAGAATTCAGAGACCACTTTGGCTTTCTGTGAAGTGGGAGAATGCATAGCCTGATACCCCAAGACTGATTTTCTGTGCCATGTACTAGGAGGAGAGGACAACTGATAGACACGCTAATCCAACGTTCACGGGATTTCAGTGAGGAGGTGGGGCCAGCCAGAAGGAACTGAGGTGTAAGAATTGGCATGCTCAGGGTCTCTGGCCTAGCCAGCCTGCGTCCTCTGCCAAGACAGATGCACTGTCTGGAGTGCCTGATTCTTCCTGGGTCAACATTCAGAGCTCGGTTCATTCAGAGCTGTGGTACCCACATGAAGGTAGTGCCCTTTGTAACCCCATTTAATGCTCATGGCACCTCTTTGAGCTCTCCCAAATCTAATCTACAACTGGGACCTGGTAGAAAATGCCAGGCTGGTGTGTATTAGTCACTTCCCATTTGTGTTTCCCGCCTTAAATATAGCCAGTATCTGCGAGCTAGCTTTCTGTAGGAAAACTACAGAATGCCCACCCTTTGTACTTCCAAAGGAAAGCAGGCACTGGGCCCTTCTGAGACAGACCAGCGAGCCCGTTCTGTTCCTGGATCTCTGCTGTTCTGGCCCTGCAGAGACCTGCCTCTCTCCTCTGGGTGCTGAGCCCACAGTTCTTCCCCCTGAGCAGGTCCTGGAAAGCAGGATTGGGGTGGGCAGGTCCAAGGACAGACAGAGATGGGTACTTTAGCCCTCCTCCAGACCAGCTAAAGGAAGACTTGCTGGGGCGAGGTGGGGGGGTGTTCCTGTGATCCCTGGAATGGAAATGCAGTGGTGGTGGTGTAGCCTCTGCAGGCTCTTCGATGGTTCTACGCCCCCAGAGCCAGCAAGCAGGATCCAGTTCCACTGTCTCCCATCTGGCTCTTGAGAACACAACACAGCAACCCCCAGCAATACCCAGATATGTTCAAGAGGTCTGATCCTTGTACTTACTGAGATGGTCCTACTGCTGTCCGTGGAAGGGGGGACTTCCCCCTGGCCTCCCACAGTGCTGTTCTTCCTTGGACTCCACTGCTCACCATGCGCACTGTGACTCAGGATTGAGATGCCAGGTTCTAGAACTACCCACTGTTAATTCATACTGAATAACAGGAAGACACAGGCTTCCTTATGTTCCACTTTTTTTTTAAGATTTTATTTATTTATTTGACAGAGGGAGAGAGATCACCTCACAAGTAGGCAGAGAAGCAGGCAGAGAGGAGGAAGCAGGCTTCCCGCTGAGCAGGGAGCCCGACGCAGGCCTCGATCCCAGGACCCTGAGATCATGACCTGAGCCGAAGACAGAGGCTTTAACCCACTGAGCCACCCAGGCGCCCCTTATGTTCCACTTTTGATCACGATAACTGCCTACCCTAGTAAATTCGAGAGTTCATAATACCAATCTAGTATGCTTCTCCCCTCCACCTGAAGTTATTCCCACACAACCCAATTTGCTGCCAGAGTAAGCAACTTTATGAATGAGACAATGTGAACAAAGGTTGAGTAGCCCCAACTCCCTCTGAGGCTAACCAGTGAATGCACAGCCCTGGTTATGGCTGAGGGGAGCTTTCAAAAATACAGATGCCTGAGCCCCACCTCAGACCTGTTGGAGCAGAGTCAAGGTGAGGCTGGGGCCTGTGCAGTCTATTTTTTCAAAAGGAGAGAAAAATGCTAATTTAAAAAATTGAGATGGGTCCCTGTCTGGCTCAGTAGAGTGTGCAACTCTTGAGTTCAGGGTCATAAGTTTGAGCCCCACACTGGGCATAGAGATTACTTTTTAAAAAACTGAGATCTAATTCACATGTTTAAAGTGTATAGTTGAGCGGCTTTTACTATATTCATAAGGTTATGCAACCAATGCCACTGTCTAATTCCAGAACATTTTCATCCCCCCAAAGCCCCTTCCCATTAGTAGACCCTACCTACTCCCTCCTTCCTGCGGCCCCCCCAGCAAATACCAGTCTGCTGAATGGAATCACACAATATATGGGAGATGTTGATTTTCTAAGGTTTCTCAGATAACTCTAATGTGTAGCCAAAGCAGAGAATTAATCATTAGATGTCTTTAATAAGGAATCTGCAATTAGATTTTGTGGATTATTGGATAAGAGCCAAGGGCCCCTTCCTGCTGACGTTTTGGATGAATTTGTATGAATGGGGGCGGGGGGGGGGACAGTGAAAATGGTCAGATGATCATTTGCTTAGTGCAGCTGTGGCTTCTCCCACTGGAACAGGTGGATGGGCCATTTACCTGGAGAAACACATCCCCAAGGCTCTCTGATGGTTGTCGTGAGGGATGTGGGGGGACAAGTTAACAGCTCCTGCTCTCAAAATGTGCAGGAGCCAGCCGGGGAGATAAGAAAGACCATTTGCTGTCTCTTAGCCCCTGCTCCTCTCCCCTTCCTCACCCCCGCCGTGTCTGGGGCCAGTTATTCGTGCCGCTCTTGAGTTTGTCCCTGCCGTTGACCTCTGTGCTTGAGACAGCCGCCTTGTCCTTTGGGAGGGGTGTATGCGGGCCCTGGATCTGCAGTTCATTGGGCTTCTTTCCTGCAGGTGGCGGGAGATGTTTTTTAAAGTGAAGAAAACCGTTGGGGAAGCTCAGGATGGGCTGACCGGGGCCTACTTGGCGGACACCGCTCATACTTCCTTGTACCTGGTGAGGCCCTGGGGATGGGACTAGGCCTGGGAAAAGGGGCAGAAATAGCTTCCTGACACTAAAGCTTCCTCCCACCTTCCACAGGTGGGTTCTACCCTGAGCCCTGTTCCCAGGCTCGCTTCAGGAGAATCCACTCCCTGGAACAGCTTGTCGCCTCCGGGCCTGGAGACCTTGGTGACTGAGCTCTGTGCCGCCCTGAAGCCTCGCCTCCAGCCGGGGTGAGTGAGGCTGTGGCCCCTGGGTGGGAGCGAAACCCGCTCGGGACACCTCTGGAGGGGCAGCGGGCTGGACAAGTGGTCCCTAATGCGCTGGCCAGCGTAGGGTTGGTGGTCCTCCCTCCGACCAGTGTACCCAGTCGCTAGCCCGTGTGTTTTCTGTAGGCACAGTCCTAGGCCGCGTCCTGGGGATGACCTGCCCCGTCCAGGGTTGGCTGGGGAAGCAGAATCTCCGCCAGGGACAGCTGTCTTGGAGACCGTCCTTCCCCGTGGGGAGCTGACTAGCCATTCCGGCCTTCAGTGCCCTGGCCCCAAAAGACACAGCTCCTCATACCACTGGCCTATGTGTCGACACAGACCCTGCCCTCCTTCCTCTCGATCCAGTCCAGACTAGACATAGTCAAGGCTTTACTGAAGGCAGTGATGGCAAAAGGGATTGGTCCTGGCTGCTGGGTAGGCCCCGGGCCCCTGCCAGGGCCCACAGGTGGCATGGGAACCACGGGGCAGCAGCCCTGGAGGCGGGGGGCCCACAAGGAGAGAGAGGTGCCTGCTTTCTCGATCCAAGGGTCCCTCTGTTACTGGGGGCTCTCAGTTTGAGCAGAATGGAGCGGACAAGAGTCTGTTCTCTGGTTGCAGAGGTGCCCTGTTGACAGGAACCAGCAGTGTCCTTCTCCGGGGTCCCCCGGGCAGTGGGAAAACCACAGCTGTCACCGCAGCCTGCAACCGCCTCGGGCTCCACCTGCTGAAGGTGAGGGTACCTGGAGATTTGAACCCCAAGGACACCTCCCGGCCCAGAGTCTCGCTCTCCCCTCCCCCTTCTGGCCCCAGCACCTGAGGAAGGCACACATATTCCCATGATCCTCCGCTACCAAAAGATACTTTCACAAAGGAAGGGGTTTGGAGGTTGTGATGGGCAGTCCAGGGAATGAGGTTAGGGTAAAGAGGAGGTACGACTCGGCCAGTGTTACTGCTCCCCCATCTCTGCCCTCTACAAAAAGATCTTCTGCCTCTTCTGGCTCCTGTCCCCGCGCTTCCTGCCTCCGGCACACCTGCCCTTTGCTCACAGGCCACCGGGGCCTCGTCCCCAGGTGCCCTGCTCTAGCCTCTGTGCAGACAGTAGCGGGGCTGTGGAGACGAAGCTGCAGGCCACCTTCTCCCGGGCCCGGCGCTGCCGGCCTGTGGTTCTGTTGCTGACAGCCGTGGACCTTCTGGGCCGGGACCGTGACGGGCTAGGGGAGGACACCCGTGTGGTGGCCACGCTGCGTCGCCTCCTCCTGGATGAGGACCCCCTCACCAGGTACTGTCCAGAGCTGGGTCTGTAAAGGTCGGGGCCCCGCCCCCCCACCTCTCTTTGGTCTGCTGTCCTCTCTTCCTCAGTGGCTTCTCAGACCTCTCGCCCATTTGGCTATCCTCCAGACAGTCCTCAGCTGAGGGGCTTGGGGTATCCAGAGGGAGGGAGATGCGGTCCCTAGTATTTCGTGGGGAGCACCACGTCCGAGAAAAAACCCTCAGTGAGCTCCCTGTGTGAGGGGGGAACACAGGTCTCCCTCTCAAGGTGTGCCCGTGGAGCCCCGTGCAGGAAGCTTTGGGGTGCTCCCCTCCCTCTCCCAGCCCAGCACCCACCCACCTCCCTGCCCCACCGCACCAGCCTCGTGACAAGACGGCGCTCAGGGGCCGCCAGCCACGCTCTCGCCCTCGGTGCCCGCTCTGTGTCTGCAGCCGCCCGCCCCTGCTGGTCGTGGCCACCACGAGCCGGGCTCAGGACCTGCCCGCCGACGTGCAGACAGCGTTTCCTCATGAGCTGGAGGTGCCCGTGTTGTCAGAGGGGCAGCGGCTCGGTGTCCTGAGGGCCCTCACCGCCCACCTCCCCCTGGGCCAAGAGGTGAACCTGACGCAGCTGGCACGGCGGTGTGCGGTGAGTGCCTTGGAGGGGCACGCGCCCCCTCTCCCCAGGTCCTGCTGCCCTGCCCGTGCGGGCTTCAACCCCAAGCCTCCGCTCCCGCCGGGGGACCGGCCTCCCGAGGGTTCCTGCCTGCTGTGTCCTGCTCACGTGCCCTCTCCTGTGGCTCCCCAGGGCTTCGTGGTAGGGGATCTCTACGCCCTTTTGACCTACAGCAGCCGGGCAGCCTGCGCCAGGATCAGGAACTCGGGGTGAGGACGCTGGGCACAGGAGGGACAAGGAGGCAAGAGGAAATATGGAGGGGGAGAGTGGGAGCTGGGCAGAGGGGAGGAGGACCCTGATGGGGAGGACGCTTCCGGTCAGGTCCTCCTGGGTTTCTCTCTGCAGCGCGGCAGGTGGCTTGAGTGAGGAGGACGAGGGGGAGCTGTGTGCTGCTGGCTTTCCTCTCCTGGCTGAGGATTTCGGGCAGGCACTGGAGCAGCTGCAGACAGCTCACTCCCAGGCCATTGGAGCCCCCAAGGTAGAGACTCCAGGTCCTCAGAGGTAGGACAGGAGCTGTCTCCACCACCCTGTCCCCAACCATACACTTTCCATCTCCTAGATCCCCTCGGTGTCCTGGCATGATGTGGGCGGGCTGCAGGAGGTGAAGAAGGAGATTCTGGAGACAATTCAGCTCCCTCTAGAGCACCCCGAGCTGCTGAGCCTGGGCCTCAGGCGCTCGGGCCTTCTGCTCCATGGTCCCCCTGGCACGGGCAAGACCCTCCTGGCCAAGGCAGTGGCCACTGAATGCTGCCTTACCTTCCTCAGGTGGCGAGGGGGCGTGGAAGCGGTGGTGGGCAGACTGGGGGCTGCTGCAGGCTGGGGAGCAAGGGTGGGGGGCTGGCTGGGAGGTCGGCTGTGTGTTTACTCATCTGACAGGTCTCTTCTCCCTCAGCGTGAAGGGGCCGGAGCTCATCAACATGTATGTGGGTCAGAGTGAGGAGAATGTGCGAGAAGGTGAGTGAGGAGGCGGGGCCAGGCTTCTAGCAGTTCCCAAACCCTAATGGCCCTTGTGTTGCCCCCGACCCTCCTGTGGCTCCTGGTCTTTCCACCGTCTCATGGTCCTTTCTACAGTGGACCTGCCCAGGGTGGCCTAGTACCTGGAGTGACGAATTGTCACACCTGGCTCTCCCTCCTCCATCGCCTGACTTCAGAACCCCGTGAGCTTCCCCCTCCTGTCGGTCCCTTTCTCTCCTCAGTGTTTGCCAGGGCCAGGGCCGCGGCTCCATGTGTTATCTTCTTTGATGAGCTGGACTCCCTGGCCCCGAGCCGGGGGCGAAGCGGAGACTCTGGAGGTGTGATGGACAGGTGGGGGTCTGAGCCAGACTCAAGTCTGGGGTCCAAGGCAGAGGGACAGGAGACAGGTTGGGGCAGTCTTTAGAGATCGCCTGCCATTCCAGTTCCGAAATAGTGTAACAGTGAAAAGGGGGCTGTGGAGTCGGGTGGAGGATACTGAGGAAAGTCGGGGGCCTGCGTGGAGGGGTATACAGGGCCCAACCGCACTGGCGGCCCCATGGAGAAGGGCTGCAAGGAGGGGCCCCACAGGTAGGGTAGAGGCTGGGGAAGGGCCAACCACTCTCTGGCGCTGTGTCCCCGTTTGCAGGGTGGTGTCTCAGCTCCTGGCCGAGCTGGATGGGCTTCACAGCACTCAGGATGTGTTTGTGATTGGAGCCACCAACAGACCGGACCTCCTGGACCCTGCCCTTCTGCGGCCCGGCAGGTGCACCCCCCATATGGCTCACCTCGACCACGGCCACCTGGGCCTGGCCCCCATCCTGTGCCTCCTCCACCCTGGTGCTGGGCTCCCTGACACTCATGCCTGCCTGTTTCCCTACAGATTTGACAAGCTGGTGTTTGTGGGGGTGAGCGAGGACCGTGCCTCCCAGCTACGTGTTCTAAGTGCCATCACACGCAAGTATGCCCCATTAGGGGGGACTCCCAAGGGGCTTTGGGCCTGGGGATGGTTAGGGGAGAAATGCAATGTGCAGAACAAGCTGGTCGGGGATGCCTTTTGACAGACTCAACCACTTCTTTCCTCTGTCTGCACAACAGATTCAAGCTAGAACCGTCTGTGAGCTTGGTGAATGTGCTAGATCACTGCCCTCCCCAGCTGACGGGTGCAGACCTCTATTCCCTCTGCTCCGATGCCATGACAGCTGCGCTCAAACGCAGGGTCCGGGACCTGGAGGAAGGTGAGCCGTCTGTCAGCCCCAGAGGTCAACCAAAAAGCTAATGGGAACCAGGCCTGCTCCTGGATTTCAGAGGGGGGACTGTTGACATCTGGGGACCTCTGGGCAAGAAGGGGCCCACCCCAGGGCTCTGCCCTCCTCGGACCCAGATCCCAGGCCCTGTTGTCCTCTCGTCCCCCATCCCAGGGCTGGAGCCTGGGAGCTCGGCACTGCTCCTCACCATGGAGGACCTGCTGCAGGCCGCTGCCCGGTTGCAGCCGTCGGTCAGCGAGCAGGAGCTGCTCCGGTACAAGCGCATCCAGCACAAGTTTGCGGCCTGCTAGGAGCCTCCTGCCATCTGGGCCCCGCCCGCCAGAGCTGAAGGTGCCTAGGTATCCCCGCAGACTCTGCAGAGAGCAAAGGGCTCCTTCTCCACCTACTGCTGTCGCACCCAAAGGCTGCCTGCCTCCAGGAGACCCCTGGGAGCCAAGTAGCCCCGTGAGAGCTCAAAGGGCATCATCCCTGGCCTACCTGTTTGTCCTTCTAGGCCAGCTCCAGCTCCAAGACTTAAAGACCCTCTGCTCAGGAGAAGATCCCTCTGCTTGGGCCTGGATGGAGCTCCAGGGATTAGGCCCAGGAGGGAGCCCAGTCTTGGCTGAAAATAAAGTGTATGCTGCCCCCTGCTGGTTGTGGTCTGAATGGCTGAAGCGCAGAAGAGCGAGCCTGTGAAAGGAGTAAGCCCCAGGGGAGGGTACCTTGGGGAGCTGGAGCCTTCTGACCCAAACACAAGGCGTGCAGGAACCGAAAAAGGCACAGACTGTATTGCTCACACTTCCATTTGCCTGAACCCACATCCCTGCACCTACACCAGCAGTCTGCCCCTCCCCACACTCCAGGATCCATGCCGGGGGGCTGGCCTTGGTATGGGGTGGCTGATCCCCATCTCCCCAGGCAGATCTGGCAGGGCCTGGACAAAGGGTTGTAGGAGATGAGGGCACGCTCAGCACTCAGTCCGTCCTCTTGAGCACGTGGATGAAATAGCAAGGAATGTAGGCCTGGCCCGGCTTGTAAGGCTTGAAGTCACCCAGGACGCTGTGCTGGCACTTGCCCCCGAAGGCTGCTTGGAGCAACTCCGTGAAGGAAGCCAAACAGTGTGGGTAGTAGGAGAGCCGGAACTTACTGCAACAGACCCCCCAGCAGCCATGAGGCTGGGTAGCCTCAGCACCATCCCACCCCCACCCCCTGCCGAGCCCAGGGGCTACCTCAAGCCAGGAGAACCATCCTGGCCAGCCCCTGGCACCTGCACCGTATAGTCCAGGGTCACCATGTGGGCCTTGTTGTTCACGGTCAGCACAGACGTCGTGATGTCCTTGGTCAGGTCACTCTGTAGGTGGAGGTACAGGCTGCATTAGCCTCTGCAACCACCAGGGGACCTGGACCCCGGGATCCTGTCCCCTCTTCTGGACCTCCCACCCTTAGGGACCCCTACCTTATAGTAGATGTTCTTTCCTGGGGGTGCACAGCCTGTGCTGAGGATGTGGTCGTAGTTGCGGTGGTCGATGACCAGCAGGCCTCCCGACCGCACCATGCTCGCGATGTTCTTCAGCGCCAGCCGGTGCTCACTCTGGTCTCCTGAGCTCGGGACAGGGGCAGAGAGGCTGCGTCTGCCAAGGGCCCCAGGCTCCAGTCCTCCTCCCATCTTCCTCCTCCCCGGGGATACCGATGCCAAGGCAGAGAGGAGCAGAAAACAGAGTCTGCTCTGACAGGAGAGCAGGCACCTAGGGGGTCTGCGGAGAGAGGCAGAGCTCAAAGCAGGGACCAGCTTCCAGGCCACACCCTGTCTCACCTTTGCAGTCTGGCAAGTGGGCAAAGCTGTTTCCAAGGCAGATGACAGCATCAAAGCCACCCCCTGGTGGCTGGGGCACATCTTTGTCCAGGGTCATCCAGTTGGCTTCTTCAATGACTGGGACCAGGAAGGGGAAGAGGGATCAGGGTGGCCCCATGGCCCCAGCAGTACCCACCCCCACCAAGTGCAGCCCTGCCTCGGTTTCCCCTTCAGGACACACGGGGATTCCTCATCCAGTTAGGGGGAGGGGATCATTATGAATATGAAGGGTGAAGGGGAGGAGGAGCCAACTGGGGAGCAAGCTGTGATTGGGAAGAACGACTGAGCTTCCGGTTCTTATTTGGGAGAAGGGAGAAGACCCTACAAACATCATTAAAACTAGCCCCTCATTACCAGATACCTCATTCTGGTGCCTAAGGCTCCCTTTCCTGGGAAATGAGTAATTTTGCTGTCCCCTTAAGGAAATCAAGCACTCCAGCTAAAGGAGAGCAGAGAGCACGGTGTCCTGGGCTGCTGGGCAGGGAGGGCCCGACTGGGCCTGCGTACCCCACTTGTCAAAGGCGGGCTCGTGCCGCCGGTTCCAGCGCTCTTTAAGCGCATACTTCAGCATCTTGTCGCTGGCGTCCACGCTGGTCACACTGAAGCCCTCTTCCACCAGCATGATGGAGTCCACCCTGGGCAGGGCCGGAGGGGAGAGGCAGAGAGGGGCAGTCAGGGGGCCTGGGAAGGCAAGGAGGAGGCCCCATGCCGGACACTTCCATCTCCGCTCCTGAGTCCATTCCTTTTCTTCCTCTCCCCAGGCCCTCTCCACTAACCTCAAATGAGGTTCCTCACATTGGCTGGTTATCACCAGGTAGCAATTTTTTGGTTTTGTTTTTTTAGCACCTATTCAGAGCCAGGCACTCTATCAGTGCACACTAATCCCCTGGCAACCCTGTGAGATAGATGGTGTTAGCCCACTGGTGAGACCGGGCAAACTGAGGCTCCTGGGATTTAGGAACCTGGGCACGGGGAGGTAGAATAGCCTGATGGTCTGGTGCATAGGCCAGACCAGACCAACCCAGGTCTGAATCTCCTCTCTACTAGGTAGAGGGCCTTCATGCCTCTGAAGCAGGTTTTCGATCACTGTAAGTGGCAAAGTACTCCTTAGCTCACGAGGTTTCGTGAGGACCTTAAACATGGACGGACCGACAGCTCTTGGCACAGCGCGTGGCACGAGCAAATATTGAACGAATGTTAACTGTTAACACTGTCCAAGGCCATCCCTGGGGAGCAATGCCAGAGCCGGGACCCGTGGGAGCTTCCGTCGGTCTGGCTCGAGAGCCCGGCCGCCGCACCGCCCCAGGAGCCGGGCCGTCCCCACCCTGAGTCCCCCCTCCCCACCTGCGGTGCCCACACCCCCACTCGCACCCCGGATGTCCTCGGCCCCGCCTCCCGCCCGCTCTACCCCGCGGCCCCGGGCGGCTGCGGGTGGCGGGTGGAGGCTGCCGGACGAGCCTGGCCGAGGTCCACCCGCCGCCCCCCGCCCCGGCTCACCCGGTGCCGCAGGCCACGTCGAGCACCCGCTGGCAGCCGTGCTGGTGCAGCAGCCCGAGCAGCCAGGTCTTGTACTCGGCCGTGCGGCTGCGGGTGTCCCCGATGTAGAGCTGCCACACGCGCGCCGCCTCTCCGTCCGCGTACTGGTCCGGCAGCCCTTCGGCAGCCACCCCCAGGGAGCGGGTGCGGTACACGCTGTCCACCATCCTGCGCCGCGCCTGGCTCGGCGGCAGCCCGGCTCCGCGCTTATATAGTCCGGCCCTGCCCGAGGCCCGCCGCCCCACCTGCCCAATGGCAGGTGAGCCGGGGGACACGCCCCTGCCGGGCTCGCCGCCTCGGGGAGGGCGCCACCTGGCAATCCGGACCAGCCCTCCACGCCGGCGGGGAGATCCAGCCCTCCGGGCGACCCCTGGCGGGAAAGGGCCCGCCCAGCCCCACCCCCTTAAGCCCGGCCTCGGCAGGAGCGGGGAGGGGCCCGCAGAGGGGGCGGCCGCGAGATCCCCCACTCCACCTCCACGTAAGGTGGGTAGGCAGGAGAGAAAACTTGCCGGTCCACACCGAGTTCAGCGCCTCGGACTGGCCCGTCCCCGGCGAAGGAAGGTATTAGCATCCTAAAGGAGGACTGTCCGCAGAAGGAGCCCCCGGTCAGCCAGGAAAGGGAGGGATGATGAGTATCTGGGGATGATGCTAGTCCGGCCACCCAAGTCCCCGAGCAGTTCTGGCCCAGCGGATCATAGCCCACCTGGAGGTAGGTGCTGCTCTGTCGTGGAGGTCACGCGTTAAGCTTTTCCCTGAGTCCGCTAAGGCGAGGCTGGCTCCTTCCTCCCAATTCTTCACCGACTGGCACGCTTCTAAGCACAATATGCTGTTTGAGGCCCCTGTTTGAAACCCAGCATCATCACAAAAAAATTTTTTTAAATGATGAATAATAAATAAACATAAAAATCCTAATTTTTTCTTAAAGATTTTATTTTTAAGTAATCTCTGCACCAAACATGGGGCTGAAACTCACAGTCCTGAAATCAAGAGTAGCCTGCTTTACTGTGACTGAGCCAGCCAGGGGTCCCTAAAAGTCTGCTATTTTTTAAAAATGGTTTTTTGGGGGGAGGGCCAAAGAGAGAGGGAGAGAGAATCTCGAAGAGGCTCCACGCCCAGTGCAGAGCCGGACACCGGTTCCATCTCACAACCCCTGAGATCATGTCCCCAGCCAAAATAATGAGTCCGGCACTTGACCAACTGAGCCACCCAGGCACCCCTAAAGGTTTTAGTTGGTTTTTTCCCCCCCAAGATTTTATCTATTCACTTATTTTAGAAAGAGAGAGCCAGACTGCAAGGGAGGTGCGGTGGGTGGAGAAAGAGAGGGTAGGGAGAGGGACAGATGAGCAGACTCCTCACTGAGCACATGTGGCTCGGCTTACCAGGACCCTGAGATCATGACCTCTGCCAAAATCAAGAGTTGGCCACTTAACCGACCGAGCCAGCCAGGGGCCCCCAGAAGTTTTAATTTTGTAAACACTATCTGCTTTTGACAGAGGTACCCACAGGATGGGAAGTCCAGGGTTAGAGGTGGAAATGCTTGGTGCCCTTGTTGTTATATTGCTCACTGTCACTTCATAAATTGGCCCTTTGGTTTGGTTAGTGTACATCTACCTTTCTCCCCACAGCAGAAGGTCTCTTTCTAGGACAAGACCCTGGACTAAGGTGGATTCAGCAATGTGATGCCCCCCAGTGAAGCCCAAGACAGCAAGAACAGCCTTCCCCACCTTTCTTTGTTCTGGGTTCAGAAAGAGCTAGGTATGGAATTTAGAATGAAGGAGGCTCCCCTCCGCTCACACTTTCATTATCTGTAGACTCTGGGAGATGGAGGAACCCCGAAGATTATATAATCATTCTTAACTTTCTATTTTTAGCATACGGATGGCTTCAAATGGGCCTGCCTTGCCGAAGTAATGGAGTCTTATGCTCATGCTGAGCCTATAGACAGGTCTTTGGCAACAGGCTGAGAAGGGCACAGTACCGAGAATTATAATATAAATACATAGATGAGTGGCCTAGGGCAATTTATTATTTTTTCCCTTACTATTGCTTTATTTTCCATTTATTTTTGCCTTTTAACCCTCTCTGAATGCATCTGAGGTAAGCCAGGGATTTTCTCGGGGCTCAAAATGCTGTTGGACAATGTCACCTTTGGAAAGACCAAGATAATCATGTCAACAGATTATAAGGTTTACCTGACTCTTTTGGTCTCTCTCTATATATATATAAATTTGGATATAGATAGATGTAGATATAGGGTACCTGGGTGGCTCAGTTGGTTAAGCAACTGCCTTCAGCTCAGGTCATGATCCTGGAGTCCCAGGATCGAGTCCCACATTGGGCTCCCTGTTCAGTGGGGAGTCTGCATCTCCTTCTGACCCTCCCCCTTCTCGTGTTCTCTCTCTCAAGTAAATAAATAAAATCCTTTTTATTTTTATTTATTTTTATTTTTAATTTTTTTTTAGATTTTATATATTTATTTGAGGAGAGAGAGAGAGATCACAAGTAGGCTGAGAGGCAGGCAGAGAGAGAGGAGGAAGCAGGCTCCTAGCTGAGCAGGGAGCCCAATGCGGGCCTCGATCCCAGGACCCTGAGATCATGACCTGAGCTGAAGGCAGAGGCTTTAACCCATTGAGCCACCCAGGCGCCCATAAATCCTTTTTTAAAAAGATATATAGATATTTGGGGGGGGGAGGGCAGAGGGAGAGAGAGAATCCCAAACTGGCTTCACACTGAGTGTGGAGTCCCATGCGGGGCTCACAACCCTGAGATCATGACCTGTGCCGAAATCAAGAGTCAGAGGCTTAATCAACTGAGCCACCCAGATGCCCCAGGGTCTCAATATTTAAAGACAAGACAATCCCCAGGAACTTTCTCTTGTCCAGAAGTGATTTCAGCTCTTTTTTTTTTTTTACCTGTTTTAAAACAAAGTTTTTGAATTTTGGGCATAATGCACACCTCTGAGTGTCTGTATAATATTTTTTTGTGATTGGTTTGCAGCCTTTAGAGGTTAAAGGCCATACTCTCCATACTGATAAGAAATTTTATTTAAATATCTGGCTTTTATTTAAATATTGACGCTTATAATTTTTGAGAAACATATAATTTTACTCACACAGCCATAATATGATTTTTTAAAATAATATGAATACTAGTGGTAAATTTGGATATAAAAAAAATAAAGATTGTGAGTAGCTTGTAAGTGTACTTTCCATTTGTTTTTTTTGTTTGTTTGTTTTTTAAGATTTTCATTTATTTGACAGAGATAGATAGAGAGAGAGAGAGACAAAGAGAGAGAGAACACAAGCAGGGGGAGTGGGAGGAAAAGCAGGCTCCTGCTGAGTGGGGAGCCTGATGCAGGGATCGATCCCAGGACCCTGGGATCATGACCTGAGCCAAAGGCAGATGCTTAACAATTGAGCCACCTAGGCACCCCATCCATTTGGAAAGAAAAGACTTTTGTTCTGAAGTTAATAATTATGTGATTTCTCATCCAGAGGCATTTAAAAAAAAAGTCAACATCATAACATTTCATGGACCTTTCTTCTTTCTTTTCTTTTTTAACTTTTAAGCTTCAAAAACATGTTTTCTTCTCTTGACCTTAAATTATTTGGCCTTAATCATGCTATCAGTGACTACATGGAGTAGATGTGTTGTGACCTGTTTAATCATTCCCCAAGTCCTGAGCATTTAAAATGCTCCCACAATTTTTCAAGAGAGTGAACACTTGGATAATTATGATCAAATCATTTTCCAAATGGAATTTTTCTATTAATTGATACTGTCACCCAAAACAAATGTTTGTTTCAACTCTTCCCTACATGAAGATGTCATTCCTTGATATTTTACAAGGTAGAAAATTATATCTAAGTGTTGTAATCTTCAGTTGCCACCAAAATGGACCAAATAATTACAGTCCTTCATCCATAAATTGTCCATGCCCTCCGCCCACTGATACATCCGGAAATTGCCTTTTGTTCTACTTGTTAGTTTGGTGAATTTTAGAGAAACTAAATGTGAGGCTGTGGGAGAGGCTTGGGCTGTGGGAGAGAAGATCACGGACTCTAAATCAAGTTCCAGTTTGACTTAACTGAAAATAAGAATAGATGATAAAATGCAGTGCTTACCTGGAATTAGTTGAAAAGAGTAAATTCTTCATCCCTGAGTGTGTGACGTTTGCCAAAAGACCTTAGCTTGGGAATATGGCTGCAGCTGGATAGACCAACTCCCAGGCTCTTCCAATTTGAGGACACATTAAAATCCTAGAATTGTGAAGTATGTATGTACAGCAACTACAAGTGAAGGACATCCTGTTTTTGTTTAGACCCAGAAGAGGTAGAAATTTTTCAGAGGATGGATGCCGATTTCCAAACTCCAGCCCAAAGCTGCTGGAAGAAACCTCTTGTCTGCTGTGTCTCCCCAGGCTGAATGGTGGGACACTGGGGGCGGGGAGGAAGGCCACTCACCCACCTGGCCTCTGCTAGCAGATAGATCACAATGGATTCCTTTTTGGACTTTTAAATATACCATATAAGACTTAATTTGCTTTACTAAAGTCCTGTTAAGTGAGTGTAAAATTGGCCCCTACCTTAGTGGACTGCCATGCTAATTAAAGGTGGCCCCTTTCCCGTTAAGCTTAGTGCACCTACAAGGATTCCACCAACGTGTAAGAAGAGAGGTTTGCTTTGACCATTTCACGCTTTGTTACAAGCAATTTTTAGACGTGCTAATGTCCAGTAAGATCTCTTCAGTGTATACCAATCCGCTCACTGAGCTCTTCTTCCACATAGAAATGATACACTATTTGAGCCCTCGTAACAGGCTAAGTAAGCATTGCTTGTTGAAATAGCTGACTTAGCGCATGCCATCCTGTCTTGATGAGGTGAACGGTAAAACACCAAGACCACTTTGGGGAGTATGTAATTCCTAACAAGGGTGCCTGGGTGGCTCAGTGGGTTAAGCTTCTGCCTTCGGCTCAGGTCATGATCTCAGGGTCCTGGGATCGGTCATGATCTCAGGGTCCTGGGATCGGGTCCCGCATCGGGCTCTCTGCTTAGGGGAGAGCCTGCTTCCTCCTCTCTCTCTGCCTGCCTCTCTGCCTACTTGTGATCTCTCTCTGTCAAATAAATAAAATCTTAAAAAAAGTAATTCCTAACAAAATAAAAATCTGGCTTTTTGAGTGTTTTTGTTTGTTTGTTTTTAAAGTTGGCTCCAAAGTGCGTCTGGGTGACTCAGTTGATTAAGCGTCTGCCTTCGGCTCAGGTCCTGGGATCGAGCCCCGAATCGGGTTCCCTGCTCAGCAGGGAGTCTGCTTCTCCCTATGCCTCTCTCTCTCATGAATAAATAAATAAAACCTTAAAAAAAATAATGAAGTAGGCTCCATGCCCAGCATGGAGCCCAACGTGGGGCTTGAACTCATGACCCTGAGATCAAGACCTGAGCTGAGCTCAAGAGTCAGATGCTTTTTTTTTTTTAAGATGTTATTTATTTATTTGACAGAGAGATCACAAGTAGGCAGAGAGGCAGGCAGTGAGAGAGGAGGAAGCAGTCTCCCTGCCAAGCAGGGAGCCTGATGCGGGCCTCGATCCCAGGACCCTGAGATCATGACCTGAGCCGAAGGCAGAGGCTTTAACCCACTGAGCCACCCAGGCACCCCAAGAGTCAGATGCTTAACCAGCTGAGCCACCTGAGTGCCCCTCGTCTTTTTGTTTTTCTCCTTTTTGAACAGGGAACTTTTTATATATTTATATATTTTAGGGGGTTGGTGGTGATAGATGTTGCCACCCCTGAACTGGTGATGGCCTCAGCCTGCTTCTCTCCCTTCTCAATGTGCAATGACACCTCCTTATAAAGAATCAATCATTCTCATGGAAGTTTAAGTTCTGTTGGCTGGTACAACCTCAGGAGATGGAGAATAGAATTTTAGAGAATGAATAAATCTGGGTTCCTCTTCAATAAACTGTAAACAGGGCCAGTCCTTGAGGGGTGCCTGGCTGGGTCAGTCAGCAGAGCATGCGACTCTTGATCTTGGGGTTCTAAGTTTCAGCCCCATGTTGGGTGCAGAGATTAAACAAACAAACAACCCAGCCCTTGAGGGCAGCGTAAGGGTCAAGCTGGCTTTCAGTTTCACACAACTATAAATTCTGAAAAGGGAGAAAGATTTGAGAGTTACCTCCCTCTGAGTGCCTGGGTGGCTCTGTCATTGCGTCTGGCTTCAGCTCAGGTCGTGATCCCAGGATCCTGGAATCGAGCCCCACATCGGGCTCCCTGCTCTGTGGGAAGCTTGCTTCTCCCTCTCCTACTCCCCCTGCTTGTGTTGCCTCTCTCGCTGTGTCTGTCAAATAAATAAATAAAATCTTAAAAAAAAAAAAAGAAAAAAGTTATCTCCCTCCTAATTGTATTCCCCACATTGAACTCTGAAGACTGTAGCTGCCTGCCTTCTAGAAGAGCGCCATGTAAGTGGGGTTGGTGCCATGCCGGCCCAGAGGTGCAGAGGGCTATGGCATTATGGCTCTGCCCCAAGACACCGAAGCCGGTCCACCAGGGGCTCATAAGACCTGCTCTGGCCACTTACAGAATGTGTGACCTTGGGGAAGTCACTTTACCTTTCTGTGCTTCATTCATTCAGCAGCTACTTACTAAGCTGCTACTCTGTGCCAGGTACTAGACTAAGTATGCTGGGGATAGAACAGTGAACAAAACAGACAAAAGTCCCTGTTCTTTCTGTGGTGATGTGTCTGTAGAGGGGGCGCTGGCAACCATGTTTTTCAGGAGCTAGGTGCTGGTGATTCGGCTTTAAGACAAAAAAAAATAAGGGGCACCTGGGTGGCTCAGTCAGCTAAGCGTCTGCCTTCGGCTCATGTCATCCCAGGGTCTTGGGATCAAGCCCCACATTGGGATCCCTGCTCGGTGGGAAGCTTGCTTCTCCCTCTCCCACTCCCCCTGTTTGTCTGTCTCTGTCAAATAAATAAAATCTTAAAAAAAAAAAAAAAGGCATTTTGCTCTCACTTGTGAACTCAAGAGCTACAGGGCCACTGGGGATACGTAGCCAGCTACGTGGTGCACAGTTTCCGGATCTCAGGGGCTGCCAGTCCTATCCCAAACTGAATGGGTTAGCCAATTTATTATTATGTTCTGGCGGCCGAGTGTCTTATCCTCACAAGACTTACATTAAATACACGACTTTCTACAGATGGAAGTCAAAGGTGTGAAGAGCACCATCTTCTAACTCACAAAAAAGACGCTGCGTGGGAATCGCATCCAGGAACTGGAAAAGAGAGGAAACTGCTTTCTAGAAATTGCCCTTTAAAATGAATGAAATGGAATG
Organism: Ailurus styani; assembly: GCA_002007465.1. Taxonomy (NCBI): domain Eukaryota; kingdom Metazoa; phylum Chordata; class Mammalia; order Carnivora; family Ailuridae; genus Ailurus; species Ailurus styani. The sequence goes on along the minus strand of LNAC01000286.1, from coordinate 1,818,780 downwards.
CCTGGGTGGCTCAGTCAGTTAAGCTTTCCACTCAGGTCATGGTACCAGGGCTGTGGGATTGAGCCCCACATTGGGCTCCATGCTGGGTGTGGAGCCTGCTCAAGATTCTCTCTGTCCCTCGGGTGCCTGGGTGGCTCAGTGGGTTAAAGCCTCTGCCTTCGGCTCAGGTCATGATCTCAGGGTCCTGGGATCGAGGCCCGCATTGGGCTCCCTGCTCAGCGGGGAGCCTGCTTCCCCCTCTCTCTCTGCCTGCCTCTCTGCCTCCTTGTGATCTCTCTCCCTCTGTGAAATAAATAAATAAAATCTTAAAAAAAAAAAAGATTCTCTCTGTCCCTCTCTAAAAATAAAATAAAACAAAAAATAAATAAAATGAATACAAAGCCCCTGGGCTGCTGCCCTTGAGACTTTACTCCCAGGGCCTATGTAAGAAACTCACTTTCTGGTTGGTCAATCAGGCTTTGCGGTCCTGGATGATGGAAATTTCTGGCAGAGACTGATCCTCTCTGGAGTTCTGACTTGTGTGTCTGAGGACAAGACCCTGACATTGACTTCATGGAGGTCCTGCCCCTTCTTAGCACAACACCCTGTGTTTTTCCTGCCAGAGTGGGCTCCAGCTGGCCTCATTTTAGGAACCATGAGAGCTTTGTTAAACAAGCAGGTTCCTAGGTCCCTAAGCCACCAAATCTGAGGTGTACCCAGACATCTGTCTAACAGGGATTCCATGTGACACTCATGTTCAAGTGAGTTTAAGAAACCCTGTTCTATTGGGATTTCTAATAAAGGAACTAAAATCTGGTTACCTTGAGCTCAGGCAGTCCTCTCACCTAATGGGGAGAAGGGGTGTGGGAGAGTGGGAGGCAGTACTCAGGTTCAGAAAGGCCTGGATGTGTGGTGGGGAGAGGAAAAGAAAAGCCTGGGGAGCTGGATCTTGCCTCTGGCTCTTCTAGGCTGGGCCAGGGAGGAGGCTGTGGGGGGAGAGCTAGTGTGCCACGTCCCTGACCCTTTGGGGAGCAGGGAGAGGGAGGTGCTATCCATGCGGCTGCCACAGGTCAAAGAGCAATGCAGTCAAAACGCTGTCTGCCCTCTGATCTGGGACCGGGCCTGGATTGGGCCACTGGGCCCACACCCCAGCAAAGGGACAGGTCTTTGTCCCATCCTACTTTAAGGACCAATGGAGCTCTGCGAATGGACACAAGCCAGGCACTGCAGTGCTGTGGGTTAGCGACAGCACGGGGCAATCAGAGACTAGCCACGAAATCCTACAGTCCAGGGGGCTGCAAATAGTTCCCCGGCCCTGAGCTCCAGCCCCCAAACAGAGTCCAGGGCGGGACCTGAGTCACGATCGGAATCTCACTGCCCACAGCGGCTTCAACAGGGGGCAGTACCAGTCCTAGAGCTGGGTGGGGGCGGGGGGACCAAACAGAAGGAGTGTCATCCTCCAGGGACCTTTTGGAAGCCTCACCAACCAGAGAAATGATCCCAGTTTGCTCCACCCTCTCTGGCCCTGGCTATGCCGCCTCATGGGAGAAGGCCTGAGCCCGGGCTACGAGGGGCCCCTCAGCCCGTTAGTTCAGACCCTGAAGCATTTCCCTGGAGCTGGGGTCTGGGGCAGGGCATCCCCTCCTGCCCACCAGGCCCAGGCCATAAGCATGAAGGGTCTGTGGGGGTGTTCCCAGGGGGCGGGCATGGCACTGGTAGAACCTCCTACCATTGTCTCCTTCTAAGAAGCCATTGCTCCTTCCTCCTTTACTTCGGAAAGAGGTCTGCTGCTGGGGGTGGAGTTGTGGCTAAGAAACCAAACCAGTTTAATGTGGATCTCGCTGCCAGTGCCAGGTGCTGGGGGAAGGAGCTGGCAACCATGGGGCAGTGGAAACACAAAGGACCCAGAGTCTGAATCCAGAGTCTGAGTGCCCCTGGTACACTGAACTAACAGCAGGACCTCAGGCGTGTCACTTCATTTGAGCCTGGGTTTTGCTCTCTACAAAATGAGGCTAATGGTGCCCACCCCACGGGAGTTGTAAGGGTTTGAGTTAAAGCACCGGAGTGTATACAGTGGTCATTACCACTGCTGCTGAGCGCCCTGATCCCTGCCCTGGGTACAGAATGGGGAGGTGCCTGGACCTCCCACGACTTCTCCCTGGAGGCCAGCCTTCCTCTTCCTCCCTGCTCCCAGAGAACAGGGTGGAACCGGCTGTTGGGGGGCTGGGGTGTCCTCCCCTGCAGGCGCAACAATTAGAAAGAGCAGAGTGCTAAGCTGTGGTCATCAGGGATCAAAGTTCAAGACCAACAAGTAGGGCAGATGGAGATGGGAAGGAGGGCCGGATCTGGTGGGGTCATCAGTAAACAGTTTACACAACAAATGGGAAGGCCTTCGGGGAGAGAGGAGAGGATGGAGGGCAGCCAGGTGCCCAGGGCACAAGTGAGGGCTCTGCAGGCCTGGGGAGCTCAGGGAGTCCAAAGGCAGCTGAGGTCTCATCCCCAAACAAGCCCGGCACTCCGTGCACGCGCCGCTCCCCAGGGCAGGCCGGCCAGGCCAGGCAGGCCGGCCTCAGCGGTGGGAGGATGGGAGCTGCCTTTCCTCCTCGGCCCCCCAGGCTGGAAGGGGAGGGGCAAGGAAGGGCAACACGGGCTCCAGGCCCCTCGGAGGAGCTAGAGGGGACTCAAACATCGGAACAAAAAAGGCCAAAAGGTTTTTACTCTGTGAGCCCTGGGGAGGGCCGGGCCGAGCGCCAGGTGTCCGCAGGAGGGGGAAGCAGGGCTGGGGTGGCCTGTACTCTCGCTTCCCCGCTGGGGAGGGGTGAGGGGAGGTGAAGGCCGGGGCGCCCTCCCCGCGGGCCCCACACCTGTCCCTCCTGAGCTCGCACCGGAGGCCTTGGCAGGCGGGACCTGGCACGGCCCGCCCGAGGCCGGGGTCAGGAGAGCCGCTTGGCGGAGGGCGGAGGCGAGTTCTTGCGCAGCCCGCGTCTTTGCTGGTGGCGGGCCGCCCGGCAGGGACGACCGGGAGCAGGACGGCTGTCTGCCCGCCAGAGCGCGGTCCCGGATTCCTCAGCTTCCAGGTCGGGCGTCTCAGAACAGGGGACGCTGGGTTAGGCTCAGAGCTCATCCGGGGGGCTGTGCGTGAGAGGGGACGCCTTCTGGATGCCCTCATCCTCGTCGGGGCCGGGGTCTTCCTCCAGGCCACCGAGCTCCTTCCTCTGCTTGCTGCCGCCGCCCGATGCCTTGAGCCTGCTGCTCTTCTTTTTGGACTTCTTCCCTCCCAGGGCGGCCGTGTCCCCCTTCTTGCCGGACCACTGCTCTGCCAGGCAACCTGGGGTGAGGAGAGACGCCGGCACCGGACCGGTTTGCAGGGGGCCGAGCACCGACGGGCGGGGGCGGAAGGCGCAAGTGGAACTGGCGCCCCACAGCCAGTCGCTGCCCCGGCCTCGCTGCGGCCCCGAGGGGCATCTGCCTTCCCCTCCTGTGGTTCTGCACCTGGTTTCAGTTCCTCCCACGCCACCCTGTCCCCTCAAGCTCCCCAAGGGCGGAGCGGCTAAGGCGCCTTCTATTTCTTATTTCTCTTCCGGCCTCTCCCTACCCACCTCCCCGGAGGGGGAGCGAGCGGTAAGACGGGGGCCCAGCGCCTGCCCTCCCCCCCACACACACACTCACTGGTGTCCTTGCCCTTCAGCACGTGATTGGCGCAGAGGAACTGAGTCAGGTCTTCCTCCTGGTGGTTCCTGTACCAGTCCTCGATCACCTCCTCAAACTCTTCCACCAGCACGTCGCACTACAAATCACAACAGGGCGCATTGGCAAAGCCCCAGCACTGACTGGCTCCTGGGGGAGCTCAGCCGAGGCTCACAGCCCACTGCAGGCCGGGCAGGAGGCTGTGACTCCCCTGAGGAAACTGAAGCCAGAGAGATGAGATGACTTGACCAAAGCCACCCCCCCCCCCAGCTCTTGGTGGCTTTCCTCAGCCGCAGACTTGGTCCCCACTCACCCCTGTGAGGCGGGGCAGCCTCTGAGGGCCGAGAGGCTCGTACCTGCTTCTTGAGGTCAGCCACCTCTGCAGAGGTCTCGTTCCACAGCTCGTAGGGGATATCCATCACCACCTTGACCCCTTTGTGGACCAGGTTGTGCAGTGTCTCAAAGGTCTCAGACATGCCCTGGAAAAGGCATCCGGGTGTGAGAGGCTGAGGGCGCTCTCCACCTCCCACCGTGCTCTCCGGGTGCTGCTGGAGGCCCGAGGACCCAGCTCTGAGGAGTCAGGATCCTCCAAGACTTCTCATACTTGACCTCACCTTCCTCTCCTCTCTTTCAGGCCTGCCCCCCCCCAACTCCCACACACCTACACACACACACACAATCATGCCTCCCCACACCTCAACCTTTCAAAAAGGATTGCTGTTTGCCTTCAGGCCCTTTGAATGGATACTTCTTTTCTAGGAATTAAATGTGCCTTGGCTCTTTCCCCTCACTGTGGCCAGAACACTCGCTCCCTCATGTCTAGACCCACTCCCCACTCCGGCTTCTTCCTGGGGCTTGTGTCTTTCCTGGGTCGGAAGGGGGCACAGATGAGGCAGGGAGGACTCCTGGTTCTGTAAAAGTATTTCTGCCAGCTACCTAGGTCTTCTCCCCAAAAACTCCAACTATACACCATTTCCTCTTTCCTTCCAGAAGTGATGTGTGCAAATACAAGCAAATATACATACAAATATATACTCCTCTCTTGCCCCTGCTTCTTACACAAGTGGCAGTATGTGTCAGCCACACTATTCTGCCCTTTGCCTTTTTTATGGAATAACAGACCTTGGAGACAATTTGAACTCGATTCATAAAGAGCCTACCTCATTCTTTGTTTTGTCCTCTAAATGGCCATATCAATTTATTCAGCCGCTGGTGAATGGATAGGTTGTTTCTAATTGTATTGTTATGGACAATAGTTTTAAACATTTTTATATTAAAGCAAAACACTGATTTATTACTCAGTACAAAATTCATACAAATTTATTTTATTTTATTTTTTAAAGATTTTATTATTTACTTGTCAGAGAGAGAACATGCACAAGCAGGCGGAGCGGCAGGCAGAGGGAGAGGGAGAAGCAGGCTCCCTGCTGAGCAAGGAGTCTGCTGTGGGGTTCAATCCCAGAACCCAGCATCATGACCTGGGCCTAAGGCAGATGCTTAACTGACTGAGCCACCCAGGCGCCCCTTTATTATTTTTTTATTTTTTAAAGAGGCTCCACTCCCAGCATGGAGCCCAATGCAGGGATTGAGATCACGACCTGAGCTGAGATCAAGAGCCGGATGCTTGGGACAACTGGGTGGCTCAGTCAGTTGGGCATCTGACTCCTGGTCTTGGCTCGGGTCATGATCTCAGGGTTGTGAGATCAAGCTCGGCATGGAGCCCTGCATCAGGCTCTGCACTCAGCAGAGTCTGCTTGAGACTCGTTCTCCCTCTCGCTCCTCCAGCGCACTTACACTTGTGCTCGCTCTAATGAATAAATCTTAAAAAAAAAAAAAAAAAAAAAGTCAGCCACTTAACCAGCTGAGCCACCCAGGCACCCCTACGTTTTAAAGATAAAGTCTAAGACTTCTGCTGCTTAAGACTATCCCTCTAGGTTCCCCAGGAGTTTCTGACTAATCGACTCCACCAGAAGGGTACTTAAGTGGAGAAACATGGGAGAGAAGTCTCTTACCATATGGGCCAGGCACTGAAGATGTTGAAGCAAAGAACTGTGGGCCTTGCAGTAAGAAGCTCATTCTTCAGGGACAGAGGCATTTGTGCACAGAGTAAGTGCACTAAATGTCACACAGGCATCCTGACAGAGGCCCAGGTGAGTGCCCTGTGGGCCCAGAGGGTTGAGGGAATCACCCCACCCCCCATCCTGCTGTGTCATCTGACATCTCCTCTAAACCCCACGGCTCTGCACTTTCTGAGCTCCCCCTGAGCCAGTGTTCAGGCCTCCACGCGGAGGCACTTCACGCTGAGGCTGAGGCAGCGCCTGGATGGCCCAGGTCATGAAGAAGGTGCCTATTGCCACTGAAAAGTCAGGGCACTCAGGAGACGAGAAACGCAAACAGTAATCGATAAGGAATGCGAAGAGGCCAAGGACAGAAGCTCCCTAAGCATGCTCTTCAAGTCACACCCACACCAGCAGACCACTTAGATACATCCAGGCCTTGCCCCGAGGGGATGAAGGACAAGCACAAATCCAACCTTGGCAAACCGGTTACTGCCGGTCCTCTCCTTGTGCAGGCTATAGTCCAGGAGCCTTTTGCAGATGGTCTCGGTGACTTCGATTAAGCGTAAGTCCCTGCAGAGACAGCAGCACCAGAGGGACTGAGCTCCCCTCCCAGCCCCAGTGAGTTAGCGGTCCGTCCCTCCAGCCCTGCTACTCCAACACCTGCGCATCTCACCAAAGGGAAGTCAGAGTTGGAAGGAAGATAGGTCATCTGGTCTGGGGGCTCTGAAATGCTGGAACACAGACCAGAGAGACAAAATGTAACAGCTCTATGGGAAGGTATCTTTTATAAAGCTAAATGATTCCGTATTTAGATGTTTTTCTAAGGCAAAAATGTATTAAATTTTGATGTCAAAATATTTCATTCTGGGGCGCCTGGGTGGCTCAGTGGCTCCCTGCTCAGTGGGGAGCCTGCTTCCTCCTCCCTCTGCCTGCCTCTCTGCCTACTTGTGATCTCTCTCTCTGTCAAGTAAATTAAAAAATATATATATTTTTTCATTCTGAAAGGATGATCATGGCTGATGAAGGGTTTTTTTGGAGCTTGTTTTTAATATTTACTCCTGGTGAAATTAAAAGTGGGTAATCCTATGTTATCAATTTAAAAAAGAAAACTGTATTGGCCCATGAAATCCAAGAGTCTGGGATGAGATAAGGTTGAACTGTCCGGCTTTGACAGGTAAGTCTGAGGCTGGTGGAAGGAAGGGATTTATGAAGACTACACAATTAGTTGGGGCAAAATCAGTGGGCAAACTCAGGTGTTGGTGGGAAATGCCTCCCTTTGGTGGGTCTGCCTAGCTGGAAGGGAGAGGGAACTCCAAGCCTCCGAAGCCTCTAGGAACAAAGCAGTCCAGGCCAGCGGGTACCCCCTTCACTTACGACTTGGTGTATTTGACACTGGAAGCCTTCCGATCCAGGATGCCATAGCCCGTGTCAATCACCTCCTTGGTCTTGCCAGTCTCCTCAAAAGCTGACTTCAGCTCCACGGCGACATATTTGCACACTGGGGGCGGGAGACACAGCATAGCCCACTGAGCCTATGTGAGTCTGACGGCAAGGAGCCAGCTCCCAGCCAAACATGCCAAGGTGGGCGCCTCTCCCAGCCTGGGTCAACAGGGAGGGAGTTAGCCCCAGACCACCGCCTGGAGGTCCCTGGGTGAAACGTGGCTCCAGGATTCACTGCCCCCTGTCCAGTCCTGGCCCTTATCCTACTGACCCCATTTCTCCCAGCTCCTTCCTGCCCCCACCACCGCCCCCGTAATCATTTTAAATTTTCAAACATATAACAAAGCTGAATGAGTACAACGAGTAACTATTTTTTTAAAGATTTTATTTATTTGACAGAAAGAGACAGAGATCACAAGTAGGCAGAGAGGCAGGCAGAGGGAGAGGAGGAAGCAGGCTCCCTGCTGAGCAGGGAGCTCGATGCGGGGCTCGATCCCAAGACCCTGAGATCATAACCTGAGCCGAAGGCAGAGGTTTTAACCCACTGAGCCACCCAGGCGCCCCTACAACGAGTAACTATACAGTTTCCACTCATTTCAACAGTTTGTTAGTGAGCTACACAATCTCGCTCTAGTATAAGATATAAAATAATAGAATAACATAGTAATATATCTCAACAATATATACACTGTTTTTGCTAGACCATTCTGAAAGTAAGTTGCAGACACCATGATCTGTCACCCCTCCGTATGTCCTCACGCATCTCTGGAGAACAAGGACCAACCATAAAAACATACTGGTCCTCGGAAAATGAACAATAATTCCAATATCACCTAATACTCAGTCTGTATTCAAATTTCCCCAATTGTCCCCAGATGTGTTGTCTCCCTGTTTTATGACTTGATTTCATATGCTGTTCTGACCAGCTCTCTGCTCCTACCAAGGTCATCTGCTCCATCCCCTCCAGAGGCCCTGTTCCCACTGGCTCTGTTACATTCATCCTCTCCTTTCCTCTTACTCTTCCTTAAACAGTTACTAAGCAACTCCTGCGTGCCAGGCACCGTCTGGGGATTCACAGCTGCAAACAGTTTCCTCCGTTCTACATACAGTCCAATGGAGTAACTGCAGTGCGGAAGGCGTGCTGCCACCGAAAGTGTGACCTGTCCGAGGCCCTGGGAGAGCACTTCATGCCTTCTATGGGCTTTTCTATCCAATCTCCCAGGCTCACTTTTATCATTATTATTTTTTAAAGATTTTATTTATTTGAGAAAGAGCGAGAGACAGAGAGAAAGCGTATGAGCAGGGGGAGGGGCAGAGGGAGAGGCAGAGAATCTCAAGCAGATTCCCGGCTGAGCGCAGAGCCTGATGTGGGGCTCGAACTTGGAGCTCAGGGCTCAATCTCACGACCCTGGGCTCAGGACCTGAGCTGAAACCAAGAGTCGGCTGCTTAAGTGACTGAGCCACCCAGTGCCCTAGAACCTCACTTTCTTTTTAAAAAATGACTTTATTGATTTGAGAGAGAGAGAGAGAAACAGAGCATGAGCAGTTGTGGGGGAGGCAGGAGAGAGAAGGAGAAGCAGACTCCCCGCTCAGTGGGGAGGGTGACACAGGGGATGATCCCAGGACCCTGAGATCATGACCCGAGCCAAAGGCAGACGCTCAACCGACTGAGCCAACCAGGCGCCACACAATCTCACTTTAAAAACCGCCTCCTGGGGATGCCTGGGTGACTTAGTCGGTTAAGCGGCTGCCTTCGCTCGGAATCTGCTTGTGCCCCAGGAGGAGGTTTTTATTTTTATTTTTTTGAAGATTTTGTTTATTTATCTGTCAAAGAGAGAGAGAGAGCACAAGTAGGCAGAGTGGCAGGCAGAGGCCGAGAGAGAAGCTGGCTCCCTGCTTCTCCCTCTGCCCCTCCCCGCACTTGTTCTCTCAATGGCTCTCTCTCTCTCAAATAAATAAAATCTTTTAAAAAAATAAATAAAAGCCTCTTCCTCTTGGAAAGCTCTTCTGGACCCCATCCTACCTGCTCTGATTTCATCTGGGTCTCTACAGGATCCATGTTCTTTTTTTTTTTTTTTTTTTAAGATTTCATTTATTTATTTGACAGAGGGAGATTACAAGTAGGCAAAGAGAGAGGAGGAAGCAGGCTCCCTGCTGAGCAGAGAGCCCGATGCGGGCCTCGATCCCAGGACCCGGGCCTCGATCCCCGGACCCTGGGATCATGACCTGAGCCGAAGGCAAAGGCTTTAACCCACTGAGCCACCCAGGCGCCCTACAGGATCCATGTTCTAAGAGCCTTTGGTCACTTTGTGTCTCCCCAACTATACCTATAAGGGGACACAAAGTGAGTATCTCGTATTGGACTTTTTCTGTATTCCTCTAATCTGGGACTCTGTTTGTGTTGGATACTTAATAAATATTGCCGAGAGACTGTGTTTGTGGTGGAGCAGCTCCTGATGCTTCTGAACAAATATGATTTGTAGGCTAAATGCCATTAGTATTATTATTAAGCTGACAGCAGAATTTGATAGAAGACCAATTCACCATAAAAAAAAAAATCCCCTGAAGGCTTGCTTGGTAAAATTTTATTACATACACATTTAATAGATGGCTTGGAGAACTTGGAACATATGAAAATTCCAAAATACAAGCTGCGATCTCAGAGTCTGCAATGAATTGATGCGGCTCACCTCGCTGGCTCTCTACCCAGGAACACCTGTCCCCCTCCCCGTCCCCCTCTCTGTTCTGTACTCTGGGTAAGCTCATCATTTTTTTGGCTCTTTTGCCCCCTTCTCCCATACCCTCAATGTGTAGGATTCCAGGCCCTGGGGAGCTGGAACCTCCTTTCTCTCTTGTGCCCATCAACCACACCCCTGCTTCCCAACTTTTCCAAACCTTACCTCTTCAAGAACCCCTCTGGGGATCCCACCCAGAACTAGACTTGGAGGAGACTCATGGCACAGACCCCAGACTCTCATGGACACCCACCTACTCTTTTTCCGGGCAGGTCCACCTTCCTCTGTGCCAAGGCCTATTCTACTCAGGCTATGGAGCCAGGAGGCAGGCTTTGTGGGCCAGACAGTCAACATTTAATAACAAAGTTGCAACAATGATAAATAAAAGTAAATACACTATTAAGAGGAGCCTAAGAGTTTGCCAAGCTATCCTGTAACTGAACATCCCTTTTAAATTAATCTTTATCAATTACCTACAAAATGAGGCTGGACTAGAATGATCTCGAAGATCTCTGCCAGCTCTATGCTTCTGAGTCTGTGAATGCCTCCTAAGGGAAAGAAATGTGAGGTTCTCAGGCTATGAGAATAGCCCCTTCTTAGAGGCTAAGACAGAAAACAAAGAGAGGAAGTGAAACCCCCAAACCATACCATATAGGTTAGGACTAGAGCAAGAGTGAAAGGAAAGCATCCCAACTCTCTGCCTGCCTATTTATGGCAGAGAGGGACATGGCACAGGCTAGAACCCATACTGCGAGCCCTCCCAGGGAAGTAGGCTCATCTCATCTTTCATCTCTCAAATGAAAGGCTTATGTGTCCCAATACACCCCACCCCCACTTCCCAGTGCTTAGGGAACATCTGGCCTGCTGTACGCTTTGAATTGGGATCAAATAGATTTACAGCCAATTTTCAGAGGGGTTTGGGGTTATGGAGATGGCAAGGAAGGAGTGACTGCGAAGGTCTGGGTAGAAAAAAGAAATTGTGTGGCGGTAGGAGGGCAGGGGAGTAGGGTGGGGAGGTAGGCCCTTCATAGGCCTGGATCACTGGCTTGGGTGCTAGTGCTCTTTTTCTCTCTGAAGTTCTACGCCTCCATCTCTATATCTTTGGGATACACTTTCTCCTTATTCCTAAAATCCTCCTCCCTCACCAAATTCTCCCAGGCTAAATCTCTTCTTATCCCAAAGTGGCCCTCTATTTTTCTCCCCATAGGCCTCAGACGCTTCTCTTTCCTCCACATCCACCCCCGGCCCCCATTTGTTTTATTCCAAAAATGTTCACTGGGGGCCCACCAGTGCCCACCACCACTGGGTGCTCAGAATAAATATCTGAGACAAGGTCCCTGTCCTCAGGGAGCTTATCGCTAGTGATGGAGTCTATCGATTACACAGATCAGCTTGTGGTGAGGGCACAAAGGCGAGAGTCTCATTCTCTTCCTCCCCTAAGAACAGTCATACGGACCTTTTCAGTTCCTTAAACTTGTCCTTTGCTTCTTAGCCTGTAGGCCTCTGCATCTGTGGTTTCCTGAGAGACTCTCTCTTTTCATGTCTCTTCGCCCAGCTAACTCCTAATCACTGTTTGGTCTTCCTGCACGAATTCCTGACTTCCCTCTCCACACAGCTTTCCCCCCATCTGTAGGCTAGATTACATGCCTGGATTGTAACTGCTTCTTCTGTACCGACTTGAGAGCTCCAGGTGCACCGAGACCTGACCTCTTGCTCGCCCCTGTGTCCCCAGCGTCCAGCACAGCGCCAGGCACGCAGTAGCTTCAGTGAATGAAGAAGCTCCAGCTCAGGGAGCCAAGGCCCTTCCAGCCCCCGACCCTACTCCGCACGCCCCGCCCCCCTGGCAGCAAACACCCCGTGGGCCCCGCCCCCTCACCTTCGCATTTGCTGGGGAGTCGAACCCAGTCGGTGTCCTCGGCGTGCGCCGGGCTGGGCCCCAGCTCCGGGGCCGACAGCAGCAGCAGCAGCAGCAACAGTGGCAGGGAGAGAAGCAGAAGACAGCGGGGCCCGGGCCGGGGCGCGAGCTCAGGCAACCCCTCCATGGCCCAGCCGGACCCGACCCCGCTGCGCTTCTTCCCGCTGCGCTTCTTCCCGCTGCGCGCGCTGGGCAGTTTCCCGCAGCCGCTTCCGGGACTGCACACGTGCCTCGGCGTAACCAGGGCAACAAGGAGCCCCCCCCCGCCCCCTCCCTCCTCCCGCCACCTCGTTCCGCTCTCAGAGCCCACGAAGGCCCGCGGACGACGCAGCCAATGGGCTTTCCGGGGCTTGCCCTCCAGCGAATGGGAGGGCGATCTTTTTTCAGTCTGGACCAATGAGAGAGCGGATGGTGTCCTCAGTGACCTATGGCAGCATCTTTCCCCACCCACTAACGGAGGCTCCGGGAAGTCCTGGAGGACTGGGACGCGGAGGCGGGAAGCAGCCGGCTGGACCTTGAATGGGAGGAGGCCGGGCTCGCGCATCCTGGTGGAGCTGCGCAAGGCAGTCTTCTTCGCCTTCTCCGCCTCCTTGCGCGTCACTTCCCTCCTGGGGTCGTAATGCAGCAAATCCTTATTGAGCACCTGTCTTTAAATTTTGTTATTATTATCGTTGTCGTTATTGTTGTAGTTGCTAATCACTAGTAGGCGCTGTGGGTGAGACCTTGGCTACTCAAACAGTCCCCAGCCTGCAAACAACTTAGTGCCGAGTAATCCTAGATTGGTCTCCTGAGAATAGATCAAGCCTCCTCTCTGAGCCTCGGTTTCTTTTCTTCTTCCCTTCTTCCTCCCTCCCTCCCTTCCTCCTTTCTTTCGTAAAGCAGGGATTTGGCTAATGAACGACTAGTTCATTAAACTTGTTCCTTAAACTTGTCCTTTGCTTCTTAGCCAACGATTTGGCTAATTTCCCTTCCACCTCCCCAGCAATAACAGGGTGCCCGGCACGAGGAGAGGCTCCATGGGACCCCGTGTGCTGTGTCATCAAGAGGAGGCCTTTCTGGGTCTTTGGGGCTGCTTCACACTGCCCCTGAGCTCAGTGTCCTACACACACCCCAAGTTTGCTTTTTTGTGAAATTACCTGCAAATTATACTTTTGTCCACAAGGCCCTGTTCCCCAGTCCCTTATGTTTCCTTCCTGGAGGCTGGATATTTATGCTATTTTATGAAGACTTCAGAGGACTGACGCTCAGCCTTTTGACTTGTTATTTCCTGATCTTAGCTTCTTGCTCAAAATAATTGTGCCAATGACAGGGCACTTTGGATATGCAGGGGCTGTGGTATGTAGAATTCTATAGCACACAGGATCAGGACACCCTTCTGAGGGCCTCCATCCTCTCTAGGCTTCTTCAGACTTGGGAAGACTCAGAGCCCCGCCAAAGCCCTTGTTTTACCTAGGCCCAGGAACCCTCCTGGGAAATAACTTTAAGCCAGCCACAGTAGGGACTGAGCCTGGGGCAGGGCAGGATTAGGGAACTGGAGCGTGAGGAGGAGGGATGTTGAAGCTAAAGGAACCTCTGCTTCCAGAATGAACAAAAGGACCTCTAAGAGGACATTTACTGAGGCACAAATTAGTTCTCGCAGGAGCTCTGGGCTCAGCATCTGAGCTGAGAGCTGGGAAGGGACAGTGGCCAGAGAAAATCTGAGGTTATGGCTGGACAGGCCCGTACCCCAACCCAGGCCATCCTTCCCTCAGTCCGTGTGCCGGGGAAGGGGCAGACCATGTGGAGATCGTGGTCAGATTCATCCCCAGGAGTTGTGGGATGCCCCTCCTCAAAGAATCTAAAAACGGGCTGGTGAGAGATGGGCCATGGAGAAGGCAGGGAGGGTTTTCCTGGAACAGCAGCTGAGAGGGCACAGAGGCTCAGGGCAGCTGGAGATGGCATTGCCACCATGAGCGGGTAGGATGTTAGAGCATAGTTCGCTACGTCCACCTTGGGGGAAGGAAGATTAAGGTAGAACCGTTGGTCCAGCCGACTGTCTTGTGCTGCCCAGGGGACACCTGGATTCACATGAAAGCACCCAAGATTCCTGGGGGTGATTACTGGAGAGAGAAACCCCTGGAAAGGCAGGATCTCCTGCCGGTGCTGGAGAAATGGGCCACACACTCTACTGTGGGGGCCTTATATACTATCAGCGCAAAAGCTCTCTTTAGGAAACAAAACAGGGGTGCCTGGGTGGCTCAGTTGGTTAAGCATCTGCTTTCAGCTCAGGTCATGATCCCAGGGTCCAGGGATCAAGCCCCACATTGGCTCCCTGCTCAGTGGAGAGCCTGCTTCTCCCTCTGTCTGCCACTCCCCTTGCTTGTGCACACTCTCTCTCTGTCAAATAAATAAATAAAACATTAAAAAAAAAAAAGCGGCGCCTGTGTGGCTCAGTCGTTAAGCGTCTGCCTTCAGCTCAGGCCATTATCCCAGAATCTTGGAATCGAGCCCTGCATCAGGCTCTCTGCTTGGTGGAGAGCCTGCTTCTCCCTCTCCCTCTCCCCCTCCCCCTGCTTGTGTTCCCTCTCTTGGACTCTCTCTCTCTGTCAAATAAATAAAATCTAAAGGGAGGGAGGGAGAGAGAGAGAGGGAAGGAGAAAGAAAGAAAGAAAGAAAGAAAGAAAGAAAGGAAGGAAGGAAGGAAGGAAGGAAGGAAGGAAGGAAGGAAGGAAAGAAAAGAAAAGAAAGAAAACAAAAAAAAATCTCTTTAGTGCCTGGCTTAGGCTTGATGCTCAATGAATATTTGTTAAATGAATAATGGCCCTTAATTGATTAATAAGGTGTAAGTTTGGAATTAACATCCATGCTCTTGGCATTGTACATGATCCTGTTACCCTGGGATCCTGGCCCTGTTCTTTTCTATCAAGTCTGTACAAAGCTTCACATTGGGCCCAGCACCCCACCTTCCTGGCTTTCTGGGCTCCTCATCCTGATCTCTCGCAGAGGCTGGGCCAGGGTGAGGAGACAGAGTGGGGGCCTCTTCTCATGGCTGGCTGTGGGAGGAGACAGAGGTAAGACAGCGTCCTCCCCAAACCTGGGCATCACCCTGCAGCTCCTAGAGTCTCAACCTCAGGAAGCCCTCTTCCTCAAGGGAGCCCTCCCAGATTTCTGCCTTTTCAAAATTTGCCAAATTCCCTCCTCTCAGGGCAGACATGAATTCAAATGTTTCACTTGTGTCATTTATGCTCTCCTTTAATTGTTCTCAGTCCTCTGCACCTCAAATGTCCCAGTACCCGTGGCACACCACCCTCCTCCCTGAAAAGGCCTCAGTCGGGGACGGGAGATAGAGCCCTGCCCCGGAAACTTCCATCTGCAGGAGGAGGCAGGTCACATACAAATACTGCAAGCCTTAAGGAAGGAATTACAGGGGGGCTCATGGGCACCAGGCCCAAGCTCGGTGGGTAGAGAGCGTCCCCTCCTCCCAGCCTGGGCTCCGGGGGCTCGTGGCCCGGCCGGCGGGGGCTGCGGGGCCAGCGGGGCGGACACGATGAGCCCTGGGCCGGCGGCGCCCCCAGCACAGCAGCCAATCCAGGCGGCGGAGGCCTAGGGCCCGCCCGCGGGCGGAGGCTGCGGGATACGTCGGGGCGCCTGCGGGCGAGTGGGGGGCGCGGGGAGCCCGGGGTCCCCCGCGCAGAGGGCGGGGCGCGGAGGCCGCTGCAGGTCAGGAGCACGTCCAACAGCAGCAACTTGAAGAGCAGCAGCCGCAGCGCCCCCAGCCGCAGGGCCTGGCTCCGCATCCCTGCGGGAGGGAGACGAGCGCTTAGAGACCCCGAGGCCGGCTTCAGCCCCACCCGCTGGAGAAGGTTCATCCAGGGAGCAGGGGCCTTGTCCTCCGCCCGTGCCATTCCTCCTCCCTGCCGTTGCCCAAAGCCCGGGCAAGTCCTCCCTGGTGTCTAGCTTCGGCTCTAACTGGTAATACTAACACATACTGCCTAGCCTTCATTTTATTTTATTCCCCCAAAACCAGGGGGATGCAAGCCAAGCAGGAATTCGCATCTGACGCAGAGGAGAGTAACCAGCCCCATATTCTCTGTGTGGGGCGGAACCCGACTCAGGACTCTGTCTGGTGGGTGGTGGGACTGTCTACCACTGAGACAGTCTCCCAAGGCTCTGACGCTGCCACCACCTATCTGGGCTGCCCGAGGAGAGCTCCACGGAGCCTTCTCCTTAGCTGTCACCTACATTTTTCAACTGGTGGCCAGGAATTAGTCTGGGGTCAGATGATCCACTCCCATTTACCCATGGGTAGACTGAAGCCCTGGCTTGTCAGTACCCCAACCCAGCAAGGCAGCCTTTTTTGGGAACACCCACCAAGCGCCCCCCCCCCGCGCCCAACACCAGTGGGACCATCAGGCCAGACCCAAACAGGGCTCAAGATCCTGGTCCCCAGTACTCACCCCTGAGTCGCTCCCAGAGGCAGGTCCTGGCTGAGGAAGCGTCTCCTGGCAGCCAAGGAGAAGAGAATGAGTCTTTTGGGATGGGCTCTGCCCTCTGCCCAAGCTCTGTGCCCCAGGCCTGGCACAGGGCAGCCACGCATGGCAAGCTGCATAACTGGACAAATGAACCAGCAGCAGGAACCCTAAGCCCATTTGCTATGATGCCTCTCAGGGACTCAGATCTTTTTCAGTCTCCACGGTCCACTATTCTGTGCCCCCTCCCCCGGGGGAGGCTGAGACCTCCCAGTGCTTTTAGGCGAGGACTGGGATTCTTAACAGCCTTCTTTGAAAGGCAAGGCATTTATTCAACAAACTTTCCCATTTGGAAGATGCCAAAACTGCCATAATCCAAAAAGAGGAAGTAAGTCATCTAGTAATAATAATAGCTGGCTTTGGATGTGTCCCTTAAACATCTCTGTACCTGTAAAATTGGGAAAATAATATGATCTACTTCCTGAATGCCTGGCACAGTGTGACCAGTAAGTAGATGACAGCACTGGGTTATTTGTCATCTTGTTCTGGTGGGTAGGGTGGCATACACAGGGTGATACAGAAATTACCTTGGGCACATAAGTCTAGGTATCAACCCAAGGTGATAGGAGGGAGGTGCTATTATTACCTCTTGGAGGTCATGCCTCAGAGATTTTTTGGGTTTGAAGGAGATATTTGAGGGCTAGATATTTGAAGGAGTTGCAAATCCAGGACTCAGGTCCCCGAGACGACCCTGCTCTGAGCCCAGGCATCACCTCATTCGGAGTGTTGGCACAGGGACACCATCCGGGCCCCCACGGGAGCCTGCCCTGTCTCCCAGCACATCCTGTTTCCAGAGTGTGCGGGAGGGGCAGGGAGCATCCACAGGGGCCCCGGCTCCGTCCCCACCTGACAGCTGTAGGGGCTGTGTGCTCCGGCTGCGGTCGCCCCCAGTATGGCAGACCAAGTTTTCCCAGGCCTCCAGCTCCTCAGAGGGCAGAGAGAGCTGAGCCAAGCTAGTCCAGGTGCCGTCAGCCTCTGGGTAAGGGCCATAGGTGAAGGCGTCCAGGGAGCTGCCGTTGCCAGCTGAGAACCAGATGGGGCCGCCGAGGCCAGGGGGTGCAACATCAAGGACCAGGCAGACCACCAGCGTCTGCTGCTTCCCATCCACCAGCAGCGTGATCGGTGGGGCCAGAGAGGGGAAGGGTGTGCCACCCACACCTGTAAGAGAACATGCACCTGTGGGGGGCTAGACCTGGCCCTGCCAGCATCCCATAATGGGCGTCTGTCCTTCCATCTGGATTTACTTCCGCCATCCATCTCTCCTGCCCACTCATCCATCCCTCTCCCTTGGCGCTTGCCCATCTATCCATCCATCCTTTCCCCAGCAACCGTCTTTCCTACGTCTACTCTTTCTACCTTCCATCCATATGTCTGTCCGTGCTTCCAGGCATCCATCTGTCCCTCACCTGTCGATCCTATCTGAACCTATCTGTGCCAGGAACTGGGGATAAAACACTGATGAAGACTTTGCCCCTGCCCTCAAGGAACGCAGCCCCATGGGAAAGATAGCAGATGGCGCAACAAATTCTGACCATACCTTGTTGTGCCAGCCTCAGGAAGGCGGTTACCGCTGGGGAGGAAGGGAAGGAAACAAGATCTGGAATGAGATCAAAGAGGGTTTTGAATGTAACTTTTTGTTTCTTTTATCTGATTCAAATATGGCAAAATTTAAACCATTTGTTAATCTGAGTGGAATATGCATAGGTGTTTATTTGATCATTGTCAGTTCTTTTCTGTAGATCTGTTTTTATTTTTATTTTTTTAAGATTTTATTTTTAAGTAATCTCTGCACTCAGCGTGGGGCTCCAACTCACGACCCCAAGACCAAGAGAGTCCCATGCTGTACTGATTGAGCCAGCCAAGCTCCCCTAAAGTGTTTTTTAAAGACCTTTTCCTGGGGGCGCCTGGGTGGCTCAGTAGGTTAAAGCGTCTGCCTTCGGCTCAGGTCATGATCTCAGGGTCCTGGGATCGAGGCCCATATCGGGCTCCCTGCTCGGCAGGGAGCCTGCTTCCCCCTCTCTCTGCCTGCCTCTGCTTACTTGTGATCTCTCTCTCTGTCAAATAAATAAATAAAATCTTTTTTTTT